>CAUYRT010067216.1:0-38347 GCA_963574885.1 Lepilemur ruficaudatus | reverse complement strand
TCTGCCTCAGCCTCCCAAGTAGCTGGGACTACAGGCATGCGCCACCATGCCCGGCTAATTTTTTTACATATATTTTTAGTTGTCCAATTAATTTCTTTCTATTTTATAGTAGAGACGGGGTCTCGCTCTTGCTCAGGCTGGTCTTGAACTCCTGACCTTGAGCTATCCACCCGCCTGGGCCTCCCAGAGTGCTAGGATTACAGGCGTGAGCCACCGCGCCCGGCCGAAAGTTATATATACTCTTTAAAGCAAAATAAAATAAATTCAGTTTAGATGAAGTAATGTTTGAAAATCAATTTCTTATGCTCAATAATTAGAAATAAGTTAATATTTATGCTACTATTTTAATTAATTTATAATGTATTAATTAATATATAATGTATTATAAATATATTAATATATTATATTTATGTTAATATTGATATTTTTATTAAAAATAAGTTATTGTCCATATCCTTCTAATTATCTTACTTAGGGATGTCCTGGTTAGTTTTCAGGTGAAGGTCAGAGAGACCTGGGTTCAAATTTAAGCGCTACTGCAAACTAGTATGCATCTCTGAGTCTATGCTTAGATATTAACTCATTTGATTATATTTGTTGAGTGACCACCGTGTGCTGGTCATGGTGTTAGGATTCCTGATCTGTTTTATGCTTTTAGTCTCAATTAATTCATCTGTAAACTGAAGATTACAACATCTGCCTCCTTAGATTGTCAGAAGGTAGTAAGATGGCATGGTGAAGCTTTTGGAACAAAGCCTGGTCTGTTGCAGGTGCTCATTCAATGTTCACGCTTCCTGCATCCATAAATTAGGTACTCCTTCACTTGTGAGTGACCACCTATAATCACCTGAATTATAAAAACTAACATTTAAGAATATCATGTAGTGGTTAAGAAAGCACAGACTCTGGAACTAGGCTAGGTTCAAATTCTGGCTCTTCTACATACTAGCTGTGTGACTTTCAGACGGTTACCTACGCTGTCTGTGCCTCGGTTCCCCATCTACAAATTCGGGATAATAAAAGGCTCTACCTCCTAAGGGTGTTATGGAGATTAAGTGAGTTAAGATCTGAAATGCATTTGAAACAACAGCTGGCACATAATAAGTACCATATAAAGGTTTGCTAAATAGAATACAAATTAATCCTGGCCTTTCAAAATAGAACATGAGAACAAAAAAATCACTTTACTCTCTACATTGAAATCGGGAAAAGGTGCTGTCATTTTTAGCTCTGTAAAGGCCTGGCCAGCCCTTGGGAGTGAGCCCATGCCTTTTGCCCTGGGCCTAGAGACCCAAAGCCTCACTGACAACAAATACGCAGCAAAGCCACCGGCTGGTGCAGGTGGGCGCGGGGGAGGGAGAGAAAGGCTCTGCAATCACATTAGAATCTTAGCAAACACAAGGATAGTGATTTCAGACAGATTTGCTAATGAATTATTAACCATTTTGACAGTACATTCAAGCTCCGACTGCCAATTCTTCTGTGACTGTGGTTAAGGTATTTAATACTTGAGGGACTAAGTTTTCGCATCTGAAGAATTCTAACAACTAACTCCAGTGTGGAGGCTGGGGATTCAATGAGTGAAGGCCAGTAAGCCAGGGCTTTGGAAACACATGACTCGCCCCAAATGTGAATCATGATTATGGGCCAAGCGGCCGACGGTCCCCACGTTGTCAATCACAGGACCGGCCACGTGAGTCTTGCGTGGCACGTGACTTGGGCACTGCCCACGCACTGGACTGCCAGGGCCCAGTGGGCTCCCGAGCGAGTTCTTTTCTCTGCCCGGAACGCCTGCCGGGTGACGTGGAAGGGAAGCGAGCCAGCAGCAAGGCAGCCGCTCTCAGCGTGCGCGAGCACATCAGCCGCACTCTCAAACACAAGCATTGTGTCCCAAGGTCCTTTTAAAATAAGCCTATTTTGAGATGTTTATATACAAGCTGGGGAAAGAATGGGGGTATTATGCCCATAATGGAAAGTGCTCATAAATAAAAAGGCGCCATTTATCGTCCATTTCCAAGGCTGTTCTGCGGGCTGCTGCCGTTGGAGCTAGGCCGGGGAGGGGACCGAGGAGCTGGATGGGCTTTTCCTGGGGTTTTGTTGGGCTTTGTCAACCAGGCTGGCTGGGCGAAGGAGCATGCTTTGTGCTGAAGATTTTGCGGGAGATTGTGCTGGAGAGTGTGCAGGGTTCTAGGAGTTTCTCTGCAGCACGGCTTGTCTTCCTTGTCACTGGGGCCTGGCTACCTCCAGCAGATGGAAGATTCACTTTAGGAAAAATGCTTTTTCTTTGTAATCAAGGCTTATAACATGTTTCAGTCAATTCTTTAGAATCACTGTAATCATTGCCGAGAGCCTGTGGGGGCGGGGTGGGTTTTGAGTGCAGCATCTTTCTCTCTCACCCCTCCCCACACACACTCACATCACGGGTTACTCTCAATTATTGTCTTGTTGGATCTGTCACCACAAACACATAATCTCCAGGCACGCCTGTCCGTTATTTCCCCAGTCCTGCAGGAGCTGTGCACCAGGGAAGGCGCAATGAGAGGGGTGAGGAATGTATATATTTTTCAGTGCTAATTATGTTCCAGGCATAGTGCTGAGAACTGTGTCTCTGTTATTGTGTTTTATCCCCACAACAGCCCTGAAAGGCAAGTACCATCATTGTTTCCACTTTATAGATGAGAAAGCTGAACTCAGGGAAGTGAAGTTAGTTAACCAAGATCGCCCACGTAGTAAGCGTTGGAAAGGGGATTCAAGCCATTGTTGTTTCATGCTATAATTGTGCCTCCCTAGTATACCTGAGGATTCATCAGTTATGGCAAATATTACTGGACCCTCCAGAAATGGTGGATTGAGTCCTTTTCCTGATTTAAATCTCTCCAACTTTCCTTCTGCTGCATCTCTGTGGTTTTAGAGCTTAACAAGAGTCATGTGGACTCCGTCCTCATGGAGATTACATTGTAGAAGAGACAGACAATTAATACATATCCTAATTAAGAAGATAAGTACCAACTGTGGTGAGTGCAGGAAGGGAAATAGAGAAGTGTGGGAGAATTGAGGAGCAATCTCCTAGAGGTAGGGCTGTCATCTCTGCTGGTCATCTTGAAGATTCCGTGAAGCATGAAGGATAGCTTGATTAGTTCATGAGTTCCACTAACAGATGAAGAAACAGGTTCTACGCTGGTTTCAGGGCTCCTAGTGCCATGCTCGGCTGTGTATCTGCCCCTGGCTGCCAGCCCTGATCCGGGCACGCGCAGTGGGTGCCGTGGTAATGACTCGGCTGTGGATTTGGAGCTAGAAGACCTGTGCTCAAGGTAGTCCTCCTTTGCTCACTAGCTCTGTGGTCTTGAGAAAGGCAAGAAACCAAGCTGAGCCTCAGTTTTCCTAACCGAGAAATGGAGCTAGGGTTCCTTCCCTGCCTACCTCCTAAGCTTCCTGTGATGCTTTGCATATGAGAAGAAGCAAAAATGAAGGACAAGTGTCCATGTGCTGTGGCTGACATTTTCCCAAGCAAGGTGACATTGGGAGACTGCATGGTTGAATGTGTCCAGGAGATAGCTGGATTAAGGGTGACTTTGCTGTTTCTAGGGGAGAGGTGATTTCCTCTCACCCCGCTGGAGGGAAACTGGGGTAACCCCTCCCTGTTGTCTGAAATATGGCACACAAGGGTAGCTTATGGCCTGGAAGAGGCTTTGCCTCCTCTGGCAACTTCAACAAAGCACAATGGAGTTGGCATTGGTGAGGACAAAGAAGTCACCCGGCAACCCTGTTTATCTTTCCATGCCAGGGTGAATCAAGGCCAAGCTGCATCCCTTCCTCCAAACCGTTGGCCGGCGGGCTGAGTGGTGTGTGGAAAATTTGCAGCATTTGGAGTTAAAGGAAGCCGAATACACGGAGAGAGAATAAAATGGTGCTTACCAGGGGTGGAGTGGGAATGAGGAGATGCAGGTCAATGGATGCAAAGTTACAGGATTCTCAAGTCTAGAGATCTAATGTACAACTTGATGGCAATAGTTAATTATATTGCATTCAGGATTTTTGCTAAGAGTGGATATTAGGTGCTCTTGCCACAAAAAGGCAACTATAACATATGAGATGATGATTATGTTAATTTACCTGACTGTAGTAACCATTTCACTACATATATGTATCTCAAAGCATCACAGTACACACCTTAAACACATACAGGAAAAATAAACAGATCAATGAGCTCAGAACGTCATGGATTCAGGAGTCAAAGAGCACAGGCTAGGAGTCCTCAGGCAGGAAGGCAGCATGGCCTGATGCCTTAGACCAGGGGCTGCCTGGAGTCAGTCCCAGCTTATCGGCTCTGAGACCTTGAGTAAATTCTTTGATTTTGCTGAGTCTCAATCTTAGTTTTCTCTGTCGTAAAACAGACACATAATAGAAGCTGTCTCCTTGGGCTGGTGAGATAGTCCATGGACAGGCCATAGCAGATGTGCCAGGGCCCTTCTAAAGTTCCCTTGGCTTTCTTGTCACTTGCAGTTTTGCCGGGAAGTTCCTGCACACACCCATGGCCTCAAGCCTCAAGCACCTGCGATTCCCTCTGCCCAAGGGCTCCTCTGGCCACAGGTGGGTGCTCAGCCCCTGCACAGGGCATTTAGAAGTGCCAGGGAGTTACTATTCCAGGAGTGACTCCCCACCAGAGAGAGACAGCAGTGGCGGATAACTCTCCCAGCCTCCCCACACTCGGTGAAATAACTCTCAAGTGTGCATAGCATGGAGCTTCCTTAAGTGTCTCCAGTGGGACCAAGTCTCAGCTGTCTACAAAGGTGCCCTCCTTGTTACTGTACCCTTTATTGACATTCCTCTCTTCCCTGTCTCATTTGCCAACTCTCTCACTTTGCTACCTGGAGTCACTTCCCAATAAATGACCTGCACCCAATCTTTGTCTCAGGGTCTGCTTTGGGGGAACCCAACCAAGACGAGGGCTTGGCACAAAGTCTGGCATTTAGTAAGTACTCAGAAAGCAGTATTTACTGTGTATGGATGTATGTATGTATTTATTTAAAGAGGCAGTGTCCCTATGTCACCCACGCTACAGTGCAGTGGCTACTTACAGGCATAATCATGGTGGGAGTTTTGACCTGCTTTGCTTCCTACCTGGGCTGGTTGACCTCTTCTTAGGCAACCCAGTGGTCCCCTACTCCCAGGAGGTCACCATATTGTTGCTGAACTTAGTGCAGACACCTGACAAGCATAGCGCACTACAGCCCAGAACTCCTGGGCTCAAGCAATCCTCCCGCCTCAGCCTCCCGAGTAGCTAGGACTACATACAGGTGCACGTGACTGTGCTCAGCAGTATTTACTATCTTATTCTTATATTATTAGCTCTACTACTGCTCTGGGTCTGTAGCATCCCTATGATGTCCAGGAGGTATGTCTGTACTCTGTTTTGGTCTGCGCCCCGCTTTGGAGAACGTGAGTTCTGGCTGTGAGCTAGAGGGTGGCTGGCCAAGAGCGCCCCCCCGTCTTCCTGAGTTTTGGCTTCACCACCTGCCCACAAATAGCTCCCAAAACCTAAGGGAGCTTGGCCAGCATTGGCAAGAGTGTGTCCTTCCTGCTGGATATGGCTTATGTGTGAGAGTAAGAGACTGTCCTAGTTTCACACCCTGGAGAAGATAGCTGAGCCTCAGTTTCCCCTTCTGTCCAACTGGAGTAATTAAGAAGAGAGGGTTGTTGAGATGACTAAACAAACTAATGCCTGTTAAATGCTTAGTACAGTATTTGGCAGAGGGAGGACTCAACACACGGTGGCCAGAGATTTTCACTAGACCAACCTCCCCACTGTATGCCTGGAAATCCAAGGCTAAAAGAGTGACGTGACAGAACTTTCCAGCATGCAGTCACACTTGCCATGGCTGTAGAGGCAAGTGGAGTGCAAGGGCCTGAATGACAGCAATCTTTCTTCCTTGCCACTTCTGGCTGATGTCAGTCTCTACTGATCAAATATTTATCAGACCCAACAATGTGCCCATAGCACTGTGCAAAGATGAAAACGACACTCATCAGGCCACCAGGGAGCTCATGGCCAAGTGATACAGCGCAGTGGAATACGGGTCATAGAAGGATGTTTTCAGGGAGAAACTCAGCTGGGAAGTTTTAGGTTAAAAGTCCCTGCCTGCTCTTTTTGATAGCTAAATAATCATATTAATCATTAACATTTATTGATGCTTACCCGGAGGCAGGCACAGTTTTAAGCAGTTTACATGGATTAATTCAGTGGATCCTATGCTGGTATGGACCCTATAAACATGCACTATTATTATAATCTCTATTTTACAGATAAGAAACTGAGTCCCAAAGAGGTCACGCCTCTAGTTTGCCTAGAGTCACACAGTTGGTAAGTGGAGCACTGGGATTTGAACTTGAACAGTCTGGATCCAGAGTCTTTGCTTTTAAGCACCACTGTATACTCTACCCCACATTCACAGTAACACAGGGGACTTGGTCATCTGAACTTTGAGGGGTCCCTCTGGGGAATTTTTGTGCAATTCATGATGCTTAGGTGGATTTTGGCCTCTTGGCTCCTTCCCGTGTTCTGATAAGTCGCAAGGTCTAGATTGGGGTTGGATTCCCTGGGAAACTTGGGTCAGTCCGATGTGCAAGCACAACAATGGTGGTTCTGTCCTGGTTTGCTCGGGGCATCATCCTAGCTTCTAAGTACGCAGGAATTTATCATGGTTTCCCAGAACATTACTGGCCAGCCACTTCCATCCTATCGATGGAAGGTTCCAAACCTCTTCAGGGTCACAGATTGTGGCTGACACTATTTTGGTGTCCTGCCAATATTCCCTTTACTGGCCCATTCCCCAGCTGCTGTGAGTGTTGGCTGCTAATGCCTCATAGCTGCACCTTTTCTTTGGGTTGCTGTATTTGGCAAATAAAAAGATGTTATTTTATCTGGCAAACCTACCTCTTCTCCAGAGAAATGATAGGAGCAACTCACAGCCAAGGGCTGACTGATGTAGGGACATAAACAGCTGGCCTTATGCCATGGGATGGGGACAACTCCAGGTACAGTTCATGCACCAGAGTCTCCTTGTGCAGCAGGCCAGGGCTACACATTATGCGGGATCACAGCCTTGCTGGGCTGTCTTCTCTTCGAGAGTCCTTCCTCAATAACTCACATGATCCTGAATCCTTGCTTCAGGCTCTGCTGCCAGATCCTCCTGAGAATGTGATAAAAAAAAAAACCCTAGACTTTCTCCCTAAAAAAAAGCACAGGTGCACCTACATCCCAACATTGGCATGTGATTTTGGGGATTCACCTTGAAGGGAGCCCCTTCCCTTATCCCATGTTTCCCAAATCTTGTCTATCTCATGCTCTCAGAGCTGATGGCAGGTGATCAGCAGCCACTGGGATAGGATATGTGTTAGCATGAAGTCAGCATTGCAAATGATGAACAGGTTTTTTAAGCTTATATAATTTCCATTATTTGCAGAAAGTCTATGTGGAAATCAAAACATGCCCAGTGAGAAGAAGTTGTCAGTTGAATGCTATGATAAGAAATAATAGTGGAAAGAACATGAAGGAAATACAAGTCTGATCAAGTCACCTAACTGTTTAAATCCCTTCAAAGACTTCCCATTGCTCTCCTGATAGAGACCAAAGTCCTTGACAATGTCTTGAGGTGACCCCCCCAATAGATGCTTCCCCACTGTCATTCCAGCTTCATTACAAATCACTCTCCCGTTTGATTTCCATGGAGCAGCCACACCAGTTTATTTCAGTCTTTTCAACTCATTGTGTTCCTTGCTGCCCCAGGGCCTTTGCACAGGTGACTTCATTCCTCTGGATCACTCTTCTCAGCCTTCTTGCTCCTCTATTACTCAGTCGCTTCCTTAAGGAAGTTCTTCCTGAATTCAGATGATACACTCACATTATATACCATCTTGTACTTCCCCTTCATGTTAATTACTTATTGCTGTGGAATAAATCACCTCAAGCCTAGCAATGTAAAACAACGAACATTGATCATCTCACAGTTGTGGGGCAGGCATCTGGGAGTGGCTTGGCTGGGTGATTTGGGCTCAGATTATCTCATGAGGTTGTAGCCAGGGTGTTGGCCAAGGCTGCAGTCATCTGGAGGCTTGAATGGGAAGGAGACTCTGTTTCCAACGTCATGCACAGGGTGAGTAGGTGGCCTCAGTTCCTCACCAAAAGGCCCCCCCGACCGTATCACATGTCTGAGAGTTCTCACAACATGGCAACTGGTGCTTCCCCCCGAGCAAGCTTCCCTCAGAGAGAGAGAGAGAGAGAGAAAGAGAGAGAGAAGAGAGAGGCTGTACCCAAGACAGGGACCATAGTCTCTTTATAACCCAACCTTGGCAATGACATCCCATCACTTCTGTTCCCTAGAAGTGAGGCGCCAAGTCCAGCCTACACTCAAGGAAAGGGGAATTAACCTCCACCTGTCAAGGGGAGGAACACCAAAGACTTTGTGAACATGTCTTCAAAACCCACACGGTCACTTTTCACAGCTGTGGTTTGACCTTTAACTGGTGCCATTACTTGATTCATGACTGTCTGGGCTGCAACCTTCAAAAAGGAAGAGTCTCTCCTTCTCTTCTCTTCCTCACCATTGTAGCCCAGTGCCCAACATGTTAGTTAGCACTGAATAAATATTTATCTAATGAATGAATGATTTTTAATATTTTTTGGTTGGTATAGTTCAAGAAAACTCTTTGGCGAAGAAGTCATGATCAATTTTTAGTAGAATGTCATTGGACCTCTGTGTATACATGAAAATCCTTGGAGTTGGCCTTTCAATTTTCATTTTAGTATAGAGCAAGGAGCTATTAATTTTTTCTTCATTCATTTAGCAAACATTTATTGAGCACTTATTATGGGCTAGAAAGAGTGCCAGGTATTGAGGATGCAGAGAGTAGTAGGAGGCATGATGGTTTTTACAAATTAAGACATCCATGTGTTGATGTATAAAGTGGCCCGACGCCTTTTGAGTAATCTTCAAACATGGAAGACAACAGGCAACTGTACTAGAAACAGACGCCTTGGTATGGGGCTTGCAGAAGCCGTTTCATCATCCCAGCATGTCACCTAGGTGAAGTGGAGTATTTACATTCAATTCCAAAGTGGTTGTGCCAACATCAATCCTCTAGTTTTCATACTTTTTTGGTCAGTGTTTGCAAATGTAAAAAGGTTTTGTCAAAGGAGCTGGATAAAGATGGAAAGAGAATGGCATTATAGGTGACTGGTGAGATCTCACAGTGGTTGATCTGGGGAACAGTCAGCTAAGGTCACGGGGGCATCCGTGGAGAGCGAGGGTAATGTGAAGAAATGGAATCGGGAGAAATGAAACGGCAGGAAAAATGGGCTTTGGCTGCAATGAGTGCAGTGTGGCAAGAGCCCTGGTCTGAGGCCCAGGAGACGTCGGTTCAGGTCTACATGTTGCTATGGGGGGGGGGCACATCCTCCCTTGCCTGGGCCTCTGTGTTCTTGTTTGTAAAGTAAGTGCACTGGATCAGAACAGAGGTTTTCCAACTCTTTTTGTTTTTGTTTTTTGGCTAGAATATCTCTATTACAGGTAGCATTTATAACCCAACACCTTGATATGTAAAACAGATTCCATGCTGTTGGTGCCTCTTCCATATTCTCTCGCTCTGCAAAATTGTGGTTCATTCCACTAAACTCCAACTGTCAGCACAGAGCTTCCTCACCCTTCCTGCTTCTGGGCATAGCGGCCTGAGTCCAGGTGTCTGCACCTGCCCTTCTTTGCCTGCTGGTGCTTTGCTGCCTTCCAGGGAATTAACACTCCCTGCAAGTATCTCTCGGCCAATGATGGATGGGACGTGGGGTACGGGTGCCGCAACTACCCTGTCCCTGTGATGGGGAAATGCAGGGGTGTGTGTGTGTGTGTGTGTGTGTGACACCATTCCCCAGAGCCCCCTGGAATCCAGCTTCCATCACCTGCACCGGTAACTTGCTTGGAGACATTCCCTGTCCTGGCAGCCTTCCTTCCTTGCCTCACTCCCCCACTTGTCTACTGGTATTTTCTTGCACCTCTCAAATAAATTTTAGGCGCTCAAATCCTTGTCTCAGAGTCTGCTTCTGGGAGAACTCAAACTGAAACAAAAGTTTCCCAGACAAGTGCTGGGTCATTTCTGCTTATTTCTTGTCTGTCCCCGGGAGCCTGTTCTGTTGGTCACAGCATGAGCTGATGAGAGAAAAGTCCACAGATGCTGTTGAGTGCCTCTGGCCTGGGGACCCAGGCTTGGCGAGAGCTGTCCCAGGAGACGCCGTGGGCTGGGAGTATGGGTGAAAGGGCGTATGTTTTTCCCACAAGAACAGCTTTAGAACCACTTCCTTGCTGGCTGGACCTGCTCCTCATGCTTGAATCTTTTGTCTCTTGTGGTCATCTCTGGTTTCTGCCGACTGCTATCTATTATGCTCCAGCAATTGCAAACTACTTGAGTCTCCCAACACCCCATTTCCTACCCCTTTCACGCCTGTTGACTTTGATTTACTCTTCCCTCTCCTGTATTGCCCTTCCCTACCTTTCCCTTGGCAAAATCCTATTCATCCTTTAAGATCCAGTACAAGGGTCACCTCCTCTATGAAGCCTTCTCTGCCTCCCTCTGATGGAGGAAGAGCCCTCCATCTTATTTTCATACCACACCTTCACCCTCCAGTGTCTCACTCTTAGGACATATTCACATGTATTGAAATTGTCAATATGTACACCTGTCTCTCCAGCAGAGAGTCAGTGCCTTGAAAACCCAGCTTGTGTCTTATTCAAGTTTTGAATCCCCAGGGTCCCCCAAGGGTCCTGCAGGCTGTCAGTGCTGGGCAAAATGGCTGCAGGAGCCCAAGGCCAGTGTTCTGGAGACAGTCCCAGATGTGTGCTGTTAGAGGCAAAGGCCAGGGTGCAATCCATTGGCAGAAGCCAGGACAGTTTCCCCGGGAAATGGTAAAGGCTCTGGTAGGCTGAGGGCTGAGCACCAGAGTGTCCACTAGGGGGCTCACCACGCCAGTGACCCGCACGGAGTGCTGGTGGACAGGCGCCCCGTGCCACTCTTGGCACCTCAAACTCAGCCTGTCTCAAACACAGCTCTTCCTGGGACCCATAAACAGCACCCTCTGCATTCCTGCTCTTCCTCCTTCCTGCTCTCTGGGTGTTTGGCTCCAACATGCTCTGTATCTACAGGGTCACCTTTGGTTTCAGAACCCACCCTCATAAGTTCACCCTCCATAAATTCACCCAAGTCTTTCAATCCTCTTTTCAAAATCTTTTTTGAGTCATTTTCTTTCTTTCATTCTTATTATCTTGCTGCTACATTCGCAGAACCTAGTACAGTACTTGGGCATAATGAATGAATGAATGAATGAATGATGGCCCAATCTGCTGAAAGAAATCCAACTTCCATAGCCTGGCAATTTTTCCATGAGCCGCTCCCGTGCTCTTTTCTTAGTTCTTATACATTCTTAAGTACCTGTTCTACTTACGATAAACTACTCATTCTTCTGCAACATAACTGCAACAGTCTTGACCTTTCATCTTTACTCTGCTCTTTTTTGCACCTAAAAAGATCAATTTCTCATCTCAACCTGTAAAAATCCTGCTCATTTTCCAAAGTCCAGCTCCCCAGATGGGCTCTGCCTTCCTTGAACTTGTGATCTTCTCCTAGGGAAGCACTAAATAAATTTTTTGGCACTGTCCATATTTAAAAGGCAGTGAGCTCCTCTATGCTAAGCACTGCATGTGTGGTTGGCATTAGTTGGTGTCTTAGTCTGTTTTCTGTTGCTATAACTGGATACTCGAGACTGGATAATTTACAAAGAAATGAAACTTATTTCTTACAGTTCTGGAGGCTGGGAAGTCCAAGGTCAAGGGGGCACTTCTGATGAGGGCCTTCTTGCTGATGGGGACTCTGCAGAGTCCCAGGGCAGTTCAGGGCATCACGTGGAGAAAGGTTCGCTCAGGTCTCTCTTTCTCCTCTTACAAAGCTGCTAATGCCCCTTCCTAACGACCTCATCCCATCCTAATTACCTCCTCAAATACCACAGTTAGATTTCCCTCCCTCTTAATACTGTTACTATGGGGATTAAGTTTCAACATGAGTTTTGAAAGGGACAAATATTCAGACCACAGCAGTTGGTCACCAAATATTTTAGCTGCACCTTCTTGTGAGCACACAGGGCTGTGTCTTCCTACCTCCTACTAGGCCATAACCAATGTGACTTGTTTTGGTCAATGAAACGTGAGCAGGGTGGCTTGTACCACTTCTAGGAGGCAGTGTGGGATTCTCGACATCCCGCTTTTCCCGTGTTAGCAATCACCAAAGAACGGAGAGTGAGCCTCGCTCAGGCTGGGTCCCTGAATGAGCACAGTGCAGCGTGGGGACCCCAGTATTTCCATAACAGACACACGGCATAAGTGAGGAATAAACTTCTGTTGTTTCCAGTCACCGAGATTTGAGGGTTGTTACATGGCGTAGCCTAGCCTCTCCTGTCCCATGTATTAGGAGTTATAGGACTCATCTTCCTAGCCTCTCAGAAGTGAGCAGCTGTCTTCACGTGGAAGAGCCTTGAGGTATATATGCCGAATGAAGAATACTAAGAGACTCTGCTTCTTGACGGAAGTCATCACTGTTCCACGGCTGAAATGGTGAAAAGGACAAAATAGGGTTGCCCTGGAATTAAGGAATTAAGGAGTTAAAACACCGAATTCACACAGATGGAGTTCAGTGAGACATTGAATGACTGTCCATTGAATTTTCACTGCAGATGGTCAATGAAGTAGTTACAGTTTTGAAACTGAAAGAATGTCTTCCACATACTATTTTTTCTTCCTCCCCTTCCTCCCTTTCTCTCTCCCTCCTTCCTTTCTTTCCATCCTTCTATTTCTCCCATTTCACTGTTTTCCTCCTTCCCCTCTTTCCCCTTTTCTTTTTCTTAAATTTAGTTCTATCTGTAGGTTAAACATGATCAGCTTATATAAGAAGCAGGATGAAACCAGCCACATGATTTTTAATTTCTTTAAGGTATGGATAAAGAACAGAAAACCTTGCCATAAGAAAAATAAAATTGTATTTTGAAAACATTAATTTTGAAACAATTAATTTTGAAAACATTAATCTTTAGGCTAGAGGAGGCATCTTCGATCAAATCCTCTATTCTTCAATTTCTCATCCTCTATAGCTCAAATTTCACCCCAAAAGAAAAAAGGATAAAATTTTCTAATGATGAAATAAATCTAATATTAATTTTTGTGTGTGTGTCTTGCTTCTCTCAGTTTTTGAGGTTATTTCCTACCATTATGGTCCAGCATCTTCAAACTATTGTTAAGAAAAAAATTCCTTTCGTCAGTGTCTGCAACAAATGAATCACACAGACAATTTGCTACAATGGGTTCTTCTTTTTGTGCAAAGCCAAGAAATCCTGAGTGGGGAAGCTCAGGCTTCACCAATCTCATGGTTCTGAAATTACTCATCCAGACGTGAAACAAAATGGAAAAATCAGAGAGATCTAGTTTGAAAGAAAAGGAATGGTTGATGGCCTGGGAACCAAGTAAGTACTCATTTTGCTTTTGTGCTATTGGATGAAGATACTTGGATCAAAAGAGGACTTGGAAATGTCAAGGAATTGACAGACAGGGCTAAAAGACTTGGGCAAAGTGTTTATCATACCAAAAAAAAAAAAAAAAAAGCATACATCTGGAGTGTCAGCGGTAGCCCTCAGACCGGAAAGCCACACGTCTCCCCTCTTGCCATAACAAACCCATTGACAAGAACTGTCATTGACTGTGCTTTATCTTCCGTGTGCTACTAAGAGGGCACATTCCAAGTGCATCCTACGTAAATTGAGGTTTGCTTCCTGACCTGGGAGATCAATTCTCTGTCAAAGACAGCCGGCTGATGAATCACCTTGTGGCTGCCACTGCATTGAAAATCACATCAAATACCTTCTCAAACACACTTCTGAATTGCCCACTGGAATCTTCAAAGAGGAGGCTATATAGATGAATCTGGGAAAATGTGTGCTCATCTATGTAGCTCGCCAACCTGCGTGTGGCATAAAGCCAACGAAACGAGGCTGGTGCTCAGTGGTTTGGGCTGTTCTTCTGGCCAGAGGCAGCAGAATGCCAGGGTTCATAGCATGGACTTTGAAGCCCGGTGGGTGGGTATGAAGCCAGGATCTACCGCTTACCAGCTCTGTGATCTTGGGCAGATTATTTAACCCCTCGCTGATTTAGTTTTCTGGGCTGTACAATAAGGATGATAATAATGGTATCTCCCTGCCTCAATGGGCTGTGTTTTAACCTGGGTTCCCTCAGGGGAAGCCCATGAGACATGGATTTAAGAGCAAGTAGTTAATTAGGAGGTGAAGGTAGATAAATAGTAAAGGGAGAAAAGAAAGAGCAAGTTACCTCTACAGGTGACTCCAGCTTAATCTCACTGGGGAGCTCTGGAGACTGTGAAACACACACCTTAGAGTAAAGCACACGGTCAAGGGGCGAAAGAGCTGGGGTGTTGATACCCCAACTCCCAACCATCCTTAACTGAAGGCTGCTCTTGTGCATGAGTGCACACACGTGCTTTTGCGTGTGTACACGCGTGAGTGCTCATGTAGGGTGTGTGTGTGTGTTAATTTTCTGACCTTCTGCCTGTCCTGCAGGCTGTAACATGGGCTCTGTCAGGAAAAGAATGCCCTTGGGCAAAGCAATGCCCGAGCTGGCAGCTGGATGCCAGGCGGAGCGTGCTGGGGTAGTGTGGGTGAAGGGTGTGTGCCGTGCTACAGACCGTTGTGGAGATTAAATGAGCTAATTACTGTGAAGCACTTAGAAGAGTCCCTGGCACAAAATAAGCACTCCTTCAAGAGCTTGATTAACAGTGAGGCCAGACCGCTGTTCTTTGGGATGACTTAGTATCTTAGGATGAATTTTAGTTTTGTTCTTTGAGACAATGGACTATTATTAGGACCTTGGTACCATACTGGTGGGCAAATGGCACTCCAGGCTTTGTTGAAGATGACTGTGCAAATGTGAAGTGGGTTGACTGATGGAGCTGTCTCAATCAGAGGGAACATCATCATGTCACGGCCTTTTCGACAAGTACCTGCCTGTCTGTTAGAGAAGCCGACACCTGATTAGCACCTCGTTCAATGCTGGAGATCACTACCCAGCTACGCTATGCTGCAGTAACAAGCCTGGAATCTCAGTGGCTTAACAGGAATTAACACCAGTCTAATCTTTTCTCTCCACCCAACCTGCACTGTGAACTCATTGAAGACAGGTGCTGGGATGGATAAAATGGATACGCCACTGTGTCCTTAACACTCAGTGCGGGACGCAGCACAGAAAGGGGCAATGGTGAGTGAACGAATGAACAAATCAACAAATGGACCCCCTAAGCGCCACATGCACAGCTTTCTGTTCATCTGAAATATTGGTTTCCTCCCATGTAACGTACACTCGGCTGAAATGCTGCTTCCTCCTTGAAGCTTTTCTTGCTCTCAGGAGTCTGAAATAATCCCTCTCCCCTTACTTCCTGAACACTTTGTGCCTCTCCACAGTGCACGACATTCTCACGTTCTGCCAGGCACTGTGGTAATTTGTGTCTGTGCCAGACCTGTCACGCTTCCTTCAAATCTTTCTGATGGCTTCCGAGTGCATTAGGACACTTGCCACGTCCTGACCTGGCCTATGAGACCCTCCCGAGTCTCCCTCTGGGATTTTACCTACCACTTTCTCCCCTCCTGCTCCACTGCAGCCACAGTGGCCGCATAGCTGTTCCTTGCTCATGCCATGCATGGTCCTGCCTCAGGCCCTTTGCATCTGTCATCGCCTATGACTAGAATCCACTTTTTGCCTCCAAATCACTTGTTCAGTTGACTTAGATCATAGCTCAAATGCCATCACCTCAGAAAAGCTTCCTTGACTACTATATCTTAAAAAGCACATACCACCACATTCACCTGCTTTGTGTTTTTCCATATTATGCATTTATTTGGTTGTCCTGCCCACTCCCTGCACCCACAAAAATGCAAACTCCACAAGGACAGCAGCTTTGTTTTATTTAGTGTGGTATCTTCAGCTGCCATAACAGGGACTGGCACTTAATAGGAGCTCAGTAAATAGTTGCTGAATAAATGCATAAGGATTATTGTCCCTTTTTAGAAATGGGACAACTGAATCCTATAGAATTGAAGAAAACTGCGCAAGGTAACATAGTTATTTGTTCATCTGTTATTTATATCACATCTGCTGTGGACAGACATGTCTTAGTTCAGGCTGGTAGAACAAAGTATCATAGACTGAGTGGCTTATAAACCACAGAAATTTATTTCTCACAGTTCTGGAGGCTGGAAGATCAGGGTGCCAGCATGGCTGGGTTCTAGCGAGGGCCCCCTTCCAGGTTGTAGACTGCTGACTTCTCATTATATCCTCACGTCGTGGAAAGAGGGCCAGCTCTCTGGCCTCTTCTCGTAAGATCACTGATCCCATTCATGAGGGCTCCATCCTCATGACCTAATTACCTCTCAATGGCCCCTACTTCCAAATACCATCACATTTGGATTACGGTTTCAACATATGAATTTTGGGGAGGCACAAACATTCCTCAGTCTATTGCAAGACACTTAGCTTTAATTTTTATAACATCACATATTTTTTACATGTAGGAAAACTGAGGGACAAAGAGGTTATGTAACTTGCCAAAGGTCAGTCACATAGCCAGGGAGTGGCAGAGCAGTGACATGAACCAGATAGTCACCTCTTAAACACTGTGCTGGGCCCTGGGAGACAGCCAAGAAGGAACCCCCTGTGGGTTGCTGGAGGAACCACTAAGAGAACAAATTTAGAAACTCTTTGTCAGCTCGCCCATATAGGAAACAAACGTGGGATCCCCACCAGTGGAGCCTGCACAAAAGCTAGGGTGGACATCGGGAGTTATGCTGGAGGCGAGACAATTGCTACCCGAGGAAAGCCATCAGGCCCACGCAGGTGCAGGTGTGCTCTGTGAGATGTTTTCGTCACTGGGTTTGCTGAGAAGGTTCACACAGAGACTCCTGGAAAGACTTGCCATGGCAGTGAGAGTGGACAATGTCTCTGCTTCCAGAATATTCTGGCATCATCATCCAAACAGACTCATCAGTGGGCTACCATCTGAGCAAGGCATCCCTGCCCTGGCAAACTGCTAGAAAGCAGAGCCTGTGTCTCCACAGTACCTCACATAGGGCCACAGGTATATGTGAGGTGCTCAATAAATGCTCAGTGAATGGGGTTGCCTTCTTCCAACTCAAAAGCAGACATTCCTACAGGAACACACTTATCTGCCTGATGCATCATGGCAGCCTCCACCAGCCTCTCTTCACACTGATCCGCCTTACATGGGGATCTGTTTTCCCAACCCCAGATATGATCAAAGCCCTTCCATGTTTATAAATTTTCCTGGATTTTCATTGTCCACAGAAAAAATTCAATTAGAGTCTACATTTTTAAAAAAGCCCCACAGAGCTATAGAATGACAGCACGTAACAGAGGCCCAGAGATCATCTATTATATTTCCTGTATCTCCTCTGCCCTCAACTAATTTTAGAGTCCTGATAAGGAAAAATGAATTAGCCAGGGATACAGTGGGCTCATGGTGGAGCCAGGACTAGAACCCAAGTCTCTGAGCACTCGGGCCAATGGTCCGTCCTCTGCAAGCACTGCAGTGCACACACGTGTAACTGCAAAGTCAGGGAGCAGCTTGCTGTTTGAAGGCTGCTGAATTCTCACTTTACCCTGTCATGGTAACCATTTTCATACAGTTTTGTCCCCTTTGGCCTCTGATCCATGGACTAGATAATTAATCAGGCTTTTGAATAATTAAAACTATTAAAAATGCCTTTGTACCCACTAAAATTGCTCCAGTAATTACTGCCTTATCAAGAGACTGATTCCACATACTGGAATGCTTTTCCGACAGATAGAAAGTATTAATATTTTCACTTGAGGCTTCGTGAACTCAGAGTTGAGGAAGGAGTGTTTGCTAATGTTAGCAAGTCCCTTTGAAGATGAATAGTACCAGCTCTCAAATCCACCATCTCCAAAGATCCTCCTCTCATTCAAAGAGACAGATACAGCGTATCTCATTCTTTGCTTTCAGAGTCTGTTGTAAAACGTGATCATTAGATAAAATATTGGGTTGATTTATTGGAACCAGATTCTGAACTTGGGCCTTTCTAAGCCTGGCTTCCATATCCATTTTTCAATAAGTAAGCTCTTGTGGGAGCAAAGTGAATGATGCTGCTTGTTTTTTTCAAGTTATCACCTGGCCCATCCTGACCCAGCCACATCGGGTATTGAGCCATCAGACATAACATTCTGTCCTGGAGGCTCTGCCACTTCTTTGTCATACCTCCCAATGGATGGGTTTTTTGAAACTCAGTTCTAGGTGCCCAAGGCTAACAACTTCATGCTGGATTTAGAGTGCTTTACGAAAATCTGGTGCATACTCCTAGGAAGTACAATGCAATAGGACGACTATGGGTTCTTCCAGGTAGATGGACTATTTCCTCAAATTTCCTACTCTTCTACTTTCTCCTCTGTGAGATGGGGATTGTAGGCATGCTTGCAGAGCTGGGAAAAATACTGACAAAAGTCAGATACTGATACAGCATACAGTAGGTGATCATGTGTGTCCAGGGACCTTCAGGTGTTTCCCTCTAACCTTCTGCCAGCTGCAAGGGGATCAAATTCTGTTGTGGGACTTGACCATGAAGATAGGATGGCATCTAGTTATGAGTTTTCTAAAGACAATCCTGAACACTATCATTTAAATAAGAGATGGTTTATTACCAAACATAGTTTTTGTGGTTGAAACACCAAATTCATCAGCTAAAGCTGATGATCTATACTGTGGCACATGATGTGGACTTCCCTAATACCTTCCTTATTTGTATTAACTACACACTTGTCATGATATCTGCACCTTTCTTAACTGGTCTGCTTCCTCTCTTTAAGTCTTACATCCTGTTATTTCTACTTCTTAAATATTTCTTGAATCCCTCCCTTTCTCTTTGTCCCAACAACTAATGCCCTGGTCAAGCCTCATCATCTCTCACCTGGCCCTCGATGACAAGGTATGACAATGAAATAAAAGAAATTTACTTTTGGTCTTGGACACAGCATGTGTTAGGTGAGGACACATACTGGTGAAATGTGGTATTGCAACTCAGCTCTATTGGCATACAGTAGATATGCAGCAAAGAGGAGGGGCAGGAAAGCAGTGTTCTTGGAGCTGTGAGTGTAGGGGCAGGATAATTTAAAAACTTCTATGATAGTATAGATCATGCTCTATTGTAATTGTTTGTCTTCTGATAGTGTCTATTTGATAGTGTCTATTTTCTTCATCAATTTATATCCAGTGCTTAGCCTGAAATTGGCACATGACAGATGATCAAAAAATATTTGTTAAAATAAATATGGTTAAAGTTCTCAGTTGCAGGGATTCCATTGGAGATAAAGTTTGGTTGGCCATGGGAGGGCTAAACAATCTACAGTTGAATCAGACCAGCTGCAGTAGGGTGGGTGATCCACACAAACCCTAGTAGTCAACCACAGAATAAGGTCCAGCATTCAGTGGTCAGTACAAGGAGGCCTGGCAGGAGGTGGCAATGCCCAACCAAAACTAGTGCTTGGGGCAGGAAACCAGGCCTGAAATACCAGTGAAAGCAAGTCCTCTGTCTTGGAGGACTTGGCATTACAGGCACAGGACTAAAGCAGGGGCTCAGACACAAGGGTTTGAGGCAGGATCATATTTCTAGATCTAGGGAACAAGGTAAGAGCTAGTTACAAGGATCAAGACAAAAGTGTTATCTTTAGATCCAGAGTCAAAGCCTTCATGGGACCAACAATTAGACTGATTTGATAGCAAGTCACCAATACTACCCAACCGGGGCTACTTAAATCTTTCATGATCAAGGACAGGACTGATTACAGCACCTGAATAAGAAACAATAATGCAGATATAATCAAGTAGGAGCAGATCATTTTAGATGGGGGTAATATTCATGGGATTATATGAAGGAGACATTATTTTATAGTGGTTAAAAACACATACCCTGTCTCAGAATAGTAGACATTCATTCTGTTCTCCAATATTTTTAATTTCCTCCTTCTAAGCATCTGATAGGATTATACTCTCCTGCCACATGGGAACTAGGTGTGACCACGTGACTGCTTTGACCAATGAAACCTGAGCAAATGCATTTAAAAGTCAATGCAGAATTCCACAGCTTCGTCTTCTCCTGCCCGTGCAAGCAAGGAAGCACCTATTTATTGGGAATTATAATGCAGAGTCATGGAATGCTGCCTTGAAAAGTTGTGCAAGCCATGGCAGACTTTACATGAGCAAGAAATAAATTTGTTCTTTTAACCCAATGGAAAAAAAAAACACATGCTTTCGAGTCAGACAAGCTAGAGAATAAATTCCAGTTCAACCAGCTCTGTGACTTTGGACACATTAGATTGCCACTCTGAGTCTTGGTTTTTGCATTGGAAATATGGGGACCAGAACATCTATCACATAGACTTGTAAAGATAATATTCCCAAAGCTGTGTTATACAATGAATGCCATATAAAAAATGACCAATAAATGGTAGTTTTTATTACAGCCATCATTATATTATGAAGCTGGGCAAATATGTTGACTAGTGTGAGGGACGGGGGAAGGGTGTCTTCAAGGTTGATGGTGCCAAGAACATCAAGTAACATACAGTTTCTTCCTCTGTCTTCTACTAACATTTTTGGCTTTTGAGACTAGCATCCAGCATTGTTCTGATGGGCAACTGCCCTGCTGCAGAGCTCAGAAGAATCACTGCTTTGAGTACCTTTCTCGTAGCACCAGTCAGGATAGTTCAGTTTACACTGCTGTAACAAACAACCCCCAAATTGCAGTGGCTTAAAACACAAAGGTTTATCTATTGTTCACATCACATGCCCATTATGGATTGGCAGGAAGCTCTGCTCCATGTCTTCTAATTCTGGCACTGAGGCTGATGGAACAATTGCTACCTAAGACATTGCCTGTTGCTGTATCGAAAGGAAAGAGAGGAAGGCATATTACTCACTGCTTGTAAAGCTTCCACCTGGAAGCAACGTAGATTGCTTCTGCGCTCATTTTGTTGGCCAAAGCAAGTCACCTGGTCACACCCAATTCTAAGGGGATAGGGAAGTGTCATCCTACCATGTCTCTGGAAACAGAATTAGAAATATTCAATAAGCAGGAATAATGACCACCCCATGCTCTAGAACTCCCCAATTTAGTCCACTGGGAGAATGGTCCTCCTCCGATTTGGGGGTATCCATTGTTTTTTTCTGCACCCTTCCCCTGATTCTCAGAACACACCTGGCCTCTCTGGCCATAGGGATGGGCACTAGACTCAAGTTAGAAAAATTGTAGCATTTCATTGCTCAACCACAGCCACTGGTTCAAGGGATGGACATGTGACCAATCAAGATTCTTCACATTGGAGCTGGGCAAGGAGTGTCCTGTTATCTCTGAATATGGAGTTAGGAGGATATGAGTGTGCCCTCAGCTGCACTCTCTGCCACTTGCTGAGTAGTGCTGGGGGAACAAAGCTGATGAGCGGAGAGAAAGGAGGTAAAGGCGAGTCCTCCTGCAGGCTGGCTGGCATCCAAAGCTGGCCATACCCACACCCCACCCATCTGGGCTGGTCCTGAAGGAAGGACCACGCCTTGCCTTTCCCTGCTCTGCTCTGCATGCAGAAAGGCTGGTCTCAGGTGCCTGTATTTCCCCTAGACTCCTGGTTCAGTTGGCTTCCTGTGGTTTGGCCACTGGGAGGTGCTGCCTGGATGCTGGGGGGCAGGGGAAAAGAAGAAGCAAGGGAATTCCTTCCCTAATCTCTGCTTTGGGCGATTTCTCCAGCAGCAAAGGTGTATCCTTCTTGGCCTCAGTTTCTCTTGGACACATCTGTCGAGATTCCAGCTTCCATGCATTAATTCGCTCCTGGGCTTCCAGCACCTTTGTCCTTCTCTCTTAGGGCTGGTGGGAGCTTCTTGCACTCATGTGTTTCTGAGTTACCATTACTTCCCTATCCCTTTCCAATCGCTCATCTGCCTCATCACCTGTAGCCAATTTCCTGCACTAACTCACCTTCCTAAAGCAGTTTCTGTTTCCCAGGTTAGACCGTGACTGACAACTGCTGTTTGAGTAAGTAAGCCAGTGCATTTCCTCTTTGGCTTAAGTGAATTTAAGATGGGTTCCTGTGGCTTATAACCTACAGAGTCTGGACTAATGCAGTAGTCAATAGGAGAAATAGTAGCTATCAGCTCCCGAGCATTTGCTAGATGCCAGGCGCTGTGCTCAGCACTTTGTTTTCATTATAGAATCTGTGAGGAAGGAATTATGAGGTCCTTTTTATAGATGAGGAAGCAGACACACAGACAGGCTAAGTAATTTTATCTCAAGCAGGTTTATTTTCTTTAAATAGAAATTCACTTAGAACCAGCTGCTCCATTAAACAAGGAAGGGATTCCCACAGGTATGTCGAGGCCCAGGGGTGGCAAGACAAGAAAGGAGGTGAGGGCTAACAAAAGGCAAAGTCCATATGCTATTTTGTGACATGGCCTGGAAGCTTAACATGCTTCTCCCAGGCAGGAGCGTGATGAGTGAAGAGAGCTCCATGTAAATGAGCTACAGGCATCTCCAGTAGCTGTGATTCAAGTCAAGTTCTTGCTGCTAATTGCACACACATTTTGCTAAAGGTAGTAAATAGAAATCATTCACATGTCCTTAGAGACCGCGGCACCATTCAGTATTCATGGCAAATAGATCACTGAGCTTCATAAGAGAATCATTTTAAAACAAAGCTTGGTCAGCTGTTTAATAATTTACTGATAGTGACAGCAGGGAGAATATCTAATAACCAGTGAGATTGGCTTTCAAATAGAAAATAAATTCATGTTAGAAGAGTAAGAGGAGGGGAAAAATGGGGGGGAAGCATGATTAGCAGTGAGGAAATTTTTAACATTTATCAGTTGCCGATGTTTTTGAATCCTCCAGAATGGAGAAACCCAATTATTAAGAGGTTGCAAAATTCCATGCCTTTAATTTTAAAGCATTCATGGGCTCTTCATGCTCTTCTCACAGGAAACAAGAATTAAACAGAGATCTAGTTTTCTGAGGCAGGGGCTTTGGCCCCAAATGGGGACTGAGTGGCATCAACCTTGGTTAATCTGGGGACTTTTGGGCGGCTATATGGTCTCTTATATCTCAGTTTCTCTTGCGGTGGGTAAGACCTGGAGGGCTGGGAAAACAAAGCCTCAAAGAAACAAAATCAACCCAAACTACAACTGTGCATTCTCCTGCTCTGGGGAGAACCTGGCCCAGAACTTATTACAGGGGATTTGGCTTCTGGGTAAACCTAACTGTATTTATTTTTGTTTACTGTCAAGGTTCTATTGGAATGTCTGGAAAATGAAAAGGGTTTTGAGATGGACGGGCTCGAAGTTCCCTGCTGATTCTAATATTCGTGGCTCATGACTAGGAGACACAATTATAGTGATTTTAAAGGGTCCAGGAGCTGTAGAGAGAAAAACAAAACCTAGAACTCCTACCCTTCCTAAATCACCCAACTTCTGCGTGCCTCAGTTTCCTCACCTGTAAATGGGGAATAATAAGAGGATTGTAGGGTGGATAATGCATATAAGGCTTTTATCTGTGTATGTGGTTCAGAGTAAGCACCCAGAAAACGCCAATCCAAATGTTCCAGAGGCAGAAGCAAAACCAAAGTGAAAAATTCCCAAGGTTATCCATCTTTAAGCTTCAGGGGCAGACCATGATGTACGGTGTTTTGGGGTTAATGAACGTCTTGGCACCCCCTCCTCCAGAGCACGGGGCACATGTTGTCCTTAAACCAATGCCTAAAGTTGCCACTCTGGAGACAGCTTCCAGATAAGACAGATGATTTCTGTGTTCCCAGATGGTATTTTCTGTGGTTTTACATTCCATGTTTGTACCCTCAATTCTTCATGTTCATCTCAACAAACTTACTCTCATTCTGCCTTGAGTTATTAGCATTTTTTTTTTAGCTTGGAGAAATAGTGATTTATCAACGTTTTATTTGATGTGAGAATGGCTTGAATAAACGTGTGCAATCTGGCCTGTCACACCGATGAACAATCTCGTGCGCTCGGGAGTCCTCTGCCGTCATCCCAGCTTGGTTCCGTGGTGGGGAGAAGGAATTTTCTGGGGCTGAAGTTCACTGCTATCATTTTGGGTGAAATGTATTTCTAGGTAGTATAATAAAGTACTTCTTAAACAGATGCTGTCTTCTGAAACTTAAGGAACTAGTATTTATTCCACTGATGAGCTATAGAGTAGCAGGCTGGTTGAAAACACGCTTTGGTACAGAGGAAAGGGAGGCTGTGTAAAAATCGTGGGGTCTCTATGGGTGTGGGGGGTTGAGACGGGGGCTGGGGGAGAGGATGAGGACGTTGGTTAAGGGTGGACCCCGGGTACCTGGTTAAGTCTCTAGACCACTTATTAAAGGGGTTTATGAACATTCTGATTCCTAAATGAGGTGGACAGATGTTATCAGACGGCCCCACATAATGAGGAGAAAACATGCCTTCCCCCCCATTCAGTCTTCGTGGGGCTGTTGGTTACAGCTGTCACCCTCAACACAGAGACCTAGGCCTGCCAATTATAGTGACACCTCTTCCTATTGCCCACTTCCTGTCCAAATTGATTCTTTCAGGAAATGAAATGTGAACCCAATCACCCAATCGGCACCTTTGCTAGGTCTTTGTGGATAGGGTTCAGCAAGGTGTTGCAGAAGGTCTTGTTTTTTACTGACGGTGCTGAGCTATGAGAACCATGTACGGGGCTTTCATTGTCCAATTTCTCTGACTATCCACAGAGAGAAGCAGAGCTGAGATATGGAGAGGTAGAGACAGAGATATATAAATAGGTAGAGATAGAGCCTTGATGCCATCACTTGAGTACCTAGATCCAGCTTTGCCTGAAGGTGCTCATGAATTGCTCAGCTAAATAAGCCACTGGATCCCTCTTACACCTAAGCTTGTTTGAGCTGGGTGTCTGTCATTCGTAAGAAGAGTCTTGACTAAAATGTGTTCCAGGCTCATTATTTGCTCTCTAAGCCCTTTCCAAAGTCAGAGACACAAAAACGGACAAGATGCAGACCTGGCCTCTGCAGGTTGTGCCTGGAGGTTCTCAACTTCCTGCGTCCCTTGTCCCTGAATCAGCCACTCACACGCTTACATGTGCCTGAGAATCACCTGGGGTGCATGTTAGAAATGCAAATTCCTGAGCCTCAACCTCCAGAGATTCTGATTCAGCTCTGTGCATAATTACCACACGCCCCCGTGGTTCTGGTGTGGGTGTGATCCACGGCCCCACATCGAGAAATGTGCCGGCCACTCACCCCACACACCCTCTGCAGTAACATCTCTCAGCCGCACAGGAGGTAGGCAAGGGAGTAGGGTATCTTTAGGAATGTGTATTGGATAACTGGGGTGGGGGGTACAGCTGTGTGTAGCCTCCTCCCTCCCCCCCAAACTTTTTAGATGATTCATGTTTCACCCTCCCATGGGGTGGGGAGAATTCTCAGTAATGAGTCTTTGCAATAGAAAAGCCTGGGGAGATTTAACAAATACTGTTGCTTGGGTCCTACTAGAATAAATCAGTGGCCCCAGGTGATTCTAACCAGCAGGAGGGTTAAGAACCACTGCAGCAGAAACCCAAGAACCATGGGGCTCTGGTCCCCACCGCCCCCCAAAGGCCCTCTTGTCAGCCTGAGATTTCTTTGCACAGCACTGGAGGGATGGACTGTAGTGGGGAGAATTCTGTTACCATCAGGGCATGGTTGTTGTGGCAGGTGGAAGATTTGTGGGTACTTATTGAAATGTAATAGCAAGATAACAGATCAATGAAAATAAAACAAGTACAACAATAAAAGGTAAACATATATATATAATATTAATAAGCGAGGGCTGTGTGGGGAAATATCATGAAAGTATCTTAAGAATCAAGGATTCTGATTAAGGCAATTCTATGAACCTGAGGTCTGAAGAATATTTTAAAATTTTCTTTAAAAAATGAGGCATTCTTTCTGTATCATTTCTATTTCAAACCTCTTGGTGCCCTTTCTTTCTCGGAGGTTTGTTGTCTGTTGTTCCTGGGACTTGGGCCCCACCTGGAGGAGGCTGAGCACCGTGGGCACACAGGCCACTAAAGCACTGGGGAGTGGCTCCTCTCTGTCATGGACAGCCCCGTTATGGCTCTGCCCTGTTACTGACCAGAGCACAGTCCTTGCTGCTCCTGTCTTGGCCTGAACAGTCACCTAGTCATGTCTGACCTTTCAGGAAACTCCCTGGGAAGTCTGGTAAAAAGGACAAATGTCCAGGCCTTCCCCTGGACCCCTGGGTTCATCAGTCTGGGGTGAGTGAGTAACAACAGCTCCTGGTGGTTCCTAGGACCAGGGACAGTTGGGAAACATCATCCTGATGCATCCCGTCCTGCATACCCGGAGCTTTGCTCAGGTGCTTCCTGATGAGTTGGCCTCCCCATAGATCTTGACAAATGGGTCACTGTCCCTCCTGTTTGAAAACAGCTCATCCTGAATGTACGTGGCCCTGGCAAGCAAATTTGGTCCTAGTCTTAACCAACATGTATTGAGTGCTCACTGTGTGCCAGGCTGGGGCTTGGCTTTGGGGACATGAGGGTGTGTAAGACACAGTCCTGGCACCCTCAGATGCCACCACCCTTGTGGCACAAGCAGATGTGCAAATGGTAGTAATGGAAATGGAGCGAACTCATTCTGCATTGAGCCCACTATGTCCAGCCATGGACACTGCCCAAAGCTGAGCCTGGAAGGATAAGGATTTGGATGCCTGGATAAGGATAAGGAAGGACTTGGCATTCTGGAGAAGGGGAACTACACAAAGGCCCAGGAGGAGGTAATGGACAGTTGTCCTGTGTGGCTTGGAATAAACGGTGTGTAAACAGAGTGTGGGGGATGGAACCAGAGCACGCAGAGCCGCTGCACTTAGGTCCCAGCCTGTTTGGCATGTCTCCACCTCTTTGAACGTGCAGACTCTGTCAGATCTCTGAGCATTTGCCTAGGCTATTCCAGCCACCTGGAATGCCCTTCCTCTCTACCTGGTGAGGACTTCCCTGTGGGAGGAGTCGAAGGTGAATTAAGGAGGGGAGAGCTTCGAAAGCTAGGCTGGGCACAGCCAGTGGAGGGCCTTTTTGGCTGTGGTAAGGATGGTGGAATTTGTGGTGAGGGTGCTGGGGCCTTGGTGAAGGGTTTCAGGCTGTGGGAGACAGGTTGTGGAATGACTGTCTCCCTGAGCAACCACTTTGGCTGCTGTGCACGGGGAGAGGTGGGAGCGGATCAGACTGCAGGCAGTTAGGAGCAGAGTTGGAGCTAAGGTTGCTGCAGTGGAGTGGGCAGAAACAACAGGTTCACTCCACCTCATAGCAATGAGACTATCCCTTCCTGGAACCTTCCGGAATCCGAGTTTGGAATCAGGGACTAGGAGGAGGGCTGAAAGTCTTGCAGGGACCTCAGTGCTCTGAAAAGGCACGTGTCCCACTCTAGGGCACCAGGCTGCTGCAAGAATGGTGCTTTTCTCCTGCTTAATCAGAGAAACCGCTTTGCAGGAAGCAAGAAGCAAAGGCCGGGGCCATATCTCAATCATGTTTGACCCCCATTATAAAAACCCCGACACTACCCTGTCCTCAGTGTGCTGGCCTGACCGCTCTGTGTGGGCTAACTGGGCTCCTTGTGGACGGGCTCACTTTATCTTGACATCCCCATTGCCCAGCACAAGGTCGGTGCAAGTCAGAGGTGCAAACATCCATGGTGAGTGCTTGCCACACATCACTTAGTTTTTTTTTAAATTACAAGAAACAGCTGTTTGGCAGATTCCACCTGGGTAAGATGCGGTGCTAGCAGTAAATCCAAGGCATCCCAGACACTGAAGTCTACTTGCCAACAGTCTGGGCCACGTGCTGGCATTTTGGTCCAAGGAGGAAGCAGCTGGCCATCCATGCTGTGCTGTTGTCCAGGTGTCTGTGACAGTTGGCAGGGAGTCAAGGCTGGGTGGCGAATCCAAGACTTGGAAGTAGGAAGAAAGGAAAGACAATGACCTCTTGAGTGGGCAGGCCCCGTTCTCGGGGGTGCACACATCCATTAACTCATTTAATTCTCGCTAAACTCAGTGAGGTGGGAATAATCACCCTGTTTCACAGATGGGGAACAGATTTGGAGGGGGAAAGTGAATGGTGTGTGGTCCCTTGGATGGTAGATGAAGGTGTGGGGAATGTGGGCAGGTGCCAGCCTTCCTGGAACAGGCACATCACCAAAATGGAGTGTGGCTGAGAAGAGGAACCAGGTGTTGTGTACCTGAAACAGGTAGGGTTTTAGGAATCGAGCTGTTTCCCTGGAGCACACCCAACATCTACATGGAGGTCACCTGGAAGCGTGTCCAGGCTCTTTCTTCCCCAGAGAGAGGATCCAACTTTGAGGGGAGGAAATTATAGATTTGTAGTGTCATCGCAGCATAAGGGAAATCTTTCTAACCACAAGGGCCTCAAACTGGAAATGGACCCCTTGGTAAAGTCCTGTTTTTGGACAGAGCAATGTTACTGGATAATACACGCTCTTACAGAACAAAGTGGTTGGATTATGAGGTTAAACTGGAAAAATACTTACGATTTCTAAGTTGTGTTTGGGTTAGTTATATTTGCGTGTCTTGACAGACAGCATCAATGCATATTAATATTCTTGCCATCAAAACATTACTCAAGCCAGAACTCCTGGCTCTGAAAGCATCTGCGGTGTGTGCACAGTCACTCTGCTAATAGAAAGGTTAACTTGTATTTTTGAATTATTGATGGTTGCTTGTTACTAATTTCTTTTTCCTCAGAAAGGAGGAAATTATTAATGAAGAGATCATTGCCAATGTGTCTGACATCTATTAATGGTTTCATCTTGCTACCAGATTAAAAGAGACAGCTGGTCCATGAATTTATGTGTGGAGGCAGCTCCAAATGTGCTGACAACTTGGTGGGAGGGCAGGGCCAGTCGGCAGTGGGACCCGGCACCGACACAGGTGGCTGGTGTGGGGGGCCTCTCCCGGTTGGCATCGCCTCCTGGGAAGAGATGTCAAAGGCTCTGCTGCAGAGGGAATAGGCAGCGATGGGCTATCACTCTCTGGCATCTTTCCAAGCTCTTCCGTTACCCACGGAGCCTATTAGCACCCTTACTGTGCCAGTCACTTGTCGGCATTTCCTCCATGGGTGTTTTAGAACAACGGTTTCAATTTGAACATGCATCAGAACCACCTGGAAGGCTGGTTAAAACACAGATTCCTGGGCCTCACATCCAGCATTTCTGATTCAACAGGTGTGGGGTGGGACCTGAGCATTTGGCATTTCTAACATGTTCCCAGGTGAGGCTGATGCTGTTGATCCAAGGACCGTACTTTGAGAACCAGTTTTAGATCTATGATCGTCAAATTGTGCTGTAAGATTTTCTCTAAAGAAGGAGTTGGCAAACTTTTTCTGGACAGCACAAGACAGTAAATATTTTCAGCATTACGGGCCAGACGGTCTCTGTTACAATTACTCAATTCTGCTGTTGCAGTTTGAGAAGAACAGCCATGGGCAATATGTGAATGAATAAATGGGTTTTTGTTCTAATAAAACTTTATTTATAAAAACAGGCGGGGGCCAGATTTGGCCCCTGGGCTATAGTTTGCTGATCTCTGTACTAGAGCAGCAAGTAACAGACTAACAAGCAGTATGCAAACAAATAAGCATGGCTGTGGCACAGTAAAACTTTATTCATGAAAACAGGCCAGATTTGGCAGAGGTTTGCTGACCTCTGCTCTAGAGCAGCCTTAGAAGAATTTTCTGTGATGATGGAAATGTTCTGTATCTGTGCTGTCCAACATGGCAGTCACTAGCCCTATGTGGCCACAGAGCACTTGAAATGTTAGTGTGGCTAGGTTAGTGTGGCTAAGGACTGAAATTCTAAATTATAAGTTTCAATGGCTAGTGGCTACCAATGCCACAGCAGGAAGATAGAAGGCACTAGCATGAGAAGTGACCCTTTCCACCCCCTTACACAGGGTCTTTGCCTTCCTTGAGCCTTAGCTTCCTTACATTTAAGACAGGGATCAAATACCAGCTATATCACCTGGCTTTCCTCATGAGCAAGTGAGGCACCTGGCCAGAGGTGTCTTCCCCCTGGTGCCATGTTCCCTGCTGGAGGATTGAACACAATGCTGTGGGCACGGCAGGGCTGGGGAGGTGGAGGCCAGCCCTGGGGCCCTTACCCTCTTTTCTTTGCCCAGTGTTCCCCACCAGACTGTAAAGTCTGTGAGGGCAAAAACCACATCAATTGTTCCTGCTGCAAATGCACAGCCCTGAGATCCCTGGCACAGATCAGGAAGCTAGCACACTTGTTGAAGGGATGCCCCAGGTTTCAGGTTTCCCCTAAAACTGCACTTGGACAAAGAGATATGCAGCTAAAACGTCTGGACACTCCTGTTGTGGTCCCTGCTAGAGCTGAAAGGGAAGCCACTCTGCAGACACAGAAACTGAGGCCCAGAGAGGTCTTGCAAAAGGCTTTATGGGATTAAGGACAGAGTGAGCCTGAGGACCAAGCCTGCTGGCTGAGTAAAACTGAAAGAGGCTGTGGGGTGATGGGCCAGCTATTACAGAGCTCAGCCCAGGCCCTGGTTTCCTGCCTTCAGCACTGATGCTGGCCCTGGTGCCCAGCAGGGGCAAACATGTGGCCATGGCTCAGATCCTCAGGCTGACAGGGCACCTCCTTTCTGGTCACCTGTGCTCTTGGTGTAGGAGGGTGGGAGATAATGCTGTAGCTCTCCATGACTTCCCTCTCCAGTTTGAAGGGGGCTTTGCATGAGGCACTTCTGGCCCTGTAACAGCCCTTTCCCTCTATCTCCCAACCCCCCCTCCCAGCAGCCCTGTGTTAAGTGCCCAGGTGCCCTTTGGGAACTCAGTTTTGCACAATAGACCAACGAGGAGACAAACAACAGCCTCATAGTGTGAAAAGCATCACCATAGCGCGGGAGCCTTGGCCACGTGCCCTGGGCAGGAAGGGCTTGCTGGCCAAAGTTCCAAAGAGAAGCCTTAAGGACCAGTGTGAGTTTACCTGGGAGTCCATGAAGTACAGGCTTTCCAGGCAGAGGAACGGCAGGTGCAAAAGTGGGGCGCTGTGACGGATGCCAGGGCGCCGCCAGGCAGCAGGTGGCAGCAGTGCTCCTGAAAGATAGAGGGGCAGTTTCCAGGCCTAGAGGGAGGCTCAGAAAGCAAGGCAGGTTCAGGACCACGCACCCGGGCAGGTAAGGCCTGACCAGGTCCTGCGCCACCAGCTCGGTTACCACTGAAATGGGGCCTCTACTTGGGGCCACGTGAGCCCCATTCGGACCTGGGAGCTCTGCCTGTGAGATACAGCATCCCTAGAGCATGGTGGGAGCAGAAGGGTGAGGGAGGGCGTGTGTGCCAAAGACGCTATGACAACTGCTATTTTATACTTCTCCAGAAGGCTTGAGAGAGGGAATGAACTGGCAGCAGCCCAAGGGAGCCAGGACGAGTTACAAGTGTAACACCAAGCTCCTTTAGTGGCTTGGAAATCTGCTTGCCTCGGGCCATCCCTGGGATCAGCCGTAACTGGGGTCACAGGTGGTGGGTGGGCTTGGGTCAGGCCTCTCCTCAGAGGCTCCCTAACAACTCACCTGCCCAAGACAGGGCTTGAGTGAGTGTCTGATGCAGCAAGTAGTTGGCAGCTCAGCTCTGAGCCGAAGGGATCTTTCCATTCCAGTTGTCCCCAAGGCCCCCTCATCACTATGTCCCCAGAGAATAGCGCAGAGTAAGGCACACATGTGAGTGTACCATAAATGTCTGTAGAATTATTAAGAATATCCTAGGCAGCTTGTAAAAGGTCCGACGCCCAAGCCTCCCCCCACCGCACCATTCCCCAGGACCTGTGGAATCCCACTCTCCCCCGGCAGGGGTCTAGGCAGCAGGACTTGGAGAAACTCCCTGGTAGTTCTTTGACCAGGCAAGTGTGGGAGGCACTGGTTGGTCCAACAGGCTAGTCCAAGTGCTTCACTTTTTGAAAGTGGTGGTGCTGGTGAGGAGTCCAGAGAAGGACAGAAGAATTTGCCTGGGATTACGAGTATGGGGTGGGGCGAGTGATTGGGCCTCCACTCAAGGGAACTGCTCCACTCCACCTAGTGGGAACTGGGGAATGAGAGAGGGCCCTGGTTCTTGCTGCAGCAAGTCCAATCCAGAGCCTGGGGCTCCCCACTTTTGGGACCCTGGCGATGCCTGACTTTCACATGACTCTGTCCAACCCAATCCCTGGAACCCCAACAAGGACTGGGGAGGGGGCTGTGCTGACACAGAGGAAGAAGGGCTCTGGCCAAGTAGCAAAGTGTTCACAAAGTGTGAATCCCTTGAACATCTCCTGGCCGCGGTGTCTCCACCCCCTGCTTTTACATCCCAGACCCCCAGCCAAGACGAGGGTGGGGCCCAGTCTTCTCCATGGGGTCCCTGCTCCCAGGGTAGCAGAGAGACCCGCCTGTGGGCTGGGACTCTGATCTATGGTCTTAAGCTTTCAGCCCCAACCAGGTCTTTGTTCAGACCGGCAAGAAAAAGGAAAAAGCTACATGGTTCTGTCTCCCGAGAAAAGGAAGCGGAAGGCAGCCAGAGAAAGGGGGGGAGGGTTACCTCATGCTCTGTCTGTGCCCCTTCCCGTGTGGTGGTGGGGACACGGGAGAGATGTGGGTGCACAAGGGGGTCTGGGTGGCGGATGGGGGGGTGATTGCAGCGGTCAGCGATGCGCCCAGAAGAGTGTGTTTGTGTGTGTGTGTGTGTGTGTGTGTGTGTGTGTGTGTACTCTTAGATGAATTCTCATCTCAGCGTGTGCCCGAGACCCTGGCCAGCAGCCGCCTGCCCCAGCTTTGGGCCGATGCCTGCCCCCCACCCTTTGCAATTCACCTGGCCCCTTTTCCAGAGTTGAGAGGGCTGCTCCCTCCTTCCCTCTCCCCTCACCTTCCCCCCAGGTACCTGTTCCCTTCTCGGAGTTCAAACGGCTGCTCCCTCTCACCCTCCTCCCCCCACCGCCCCCGTACCTGCGCCCCCGCAGGGCAGAGGATGCTTGGCTGCGTGGCGCGGCGCGGGGCGAAGAGGCGAGGACCTTGGCGGCGGAGCGGGTGCGGGGGTGATGTGCATAGGCGCGTGACTGAGCGAGCGGCCGGAACCGGCCAGCCCCGCGGAGGGTGCGCGGGGGAGCCCGCGTGTGCCAGCCGCGGGCGTGTGCCAGGCGCGGGCGTGCGCGCGAGGGTGTGTGCACGGCCGGGGCGGAGAGACCGGGCGGGCGGCGGCGGCGGCGGCGGCGTTAGGACTCGGGGGACACCGCCCCCCGCCCCCCGCGTCCCGCCCCCGCCCAGCCTCCAGCCTCAGTTCGCGCCGCGCCTCGACTCGCAGCGCAGCGGCGCCGGCTCCCGGAGCCCGCGCGGAGCCAGCCGGGGCGCCCAGCGGCGCGCACAGCCAGCGGCCGCGCCGGCGATGCGGGGCTGCCCCGCGCCCGCCCCAGTCCCGGCCCCGGCCCCCGCGGGAAGGGGCTGAGCCGCCCGCCGCCGCCCGGATGGCGCGCCTCGCTGCGCTAGCCCTCAGCCTGCTCCTGCGGCTGCAGCTGCCGCCGCTGCCCGGCGCCCGGGCGCAGAGCACCGCAGGTGAGTGCCCGCCGGGCTCCCCTGGGCTCCCCGCGCCTTCCCGGGTGCGCTGGGGCCCTCCGCGGGGCCTTCTGAGGAGAAAGTTGTGCGGGTTCGCAGGGGCGCGCGGGTTCCGGTGGTCGGAGCCGGTGTCAGCCTTCGCACGCGGGAAGCCGCGTCGCGGCGCGCCCCGGCCCCCGCGCCCGGCCCCGCGCGCCCCTCGGCGGCCCGCGTTTGGCGAAGTTCCCCGCTTCACTTTCCTGCGGGCCCCGGGGCTGGAGTAACTTTCCGCTGTTGTTGCGATTATTTCCACTTGCTGCCTCCCACTTGTCGGAATCTGTCACCGGAGTGTTTGGGGCGGCGAGACGCGCGGCGTCGACGCCCAGGATGGAGCGTTCGCTCCCTGGCGGCTCCGCGGACGGCGCGCGCCTGGAGTGGGGAGCACGGGTCCTCGGCAGGCCAGGCTGCCGGGCGGCGGCTCGTCTCCTCCGAGACAGAGGAGGCTCCAGACTTGCTTCGAGCGCCCCGCACCCCTGAGCAAGCCGCTGAAGGCTGCATGGGGATGTTTGCGTCAATGACTGAGACATCAGTTCCCCCCCCCGCCCTTTATCCGTAGTAACTGGGCGCCTGAGTTGAGGCCCTTCACCTGGCGTGGCTTTGACCCGTGAGTCTGTCTGCTCCTGAAAAGTTTGGGGGCTCAACGTTTGTGTTTGCCCATGGGAAGGAGGCGCGCAGAGGTAGTTCCCCAAAGTGGGGGTTTTGCCCTGGTGTGCACCTAATGGTAAGCTGGCACCAAGGCCTGGGTCTCACGCGTTACGGGGGCCCCCCTCCTCGGCAGACAGCTTCCAGCCAGCCCCGAGCCCCCAAAGAGCAGGCAGTGGAGGGAACGGGAGAAGGGAGGTGCGCTTCCAAGTTCAAAATCACCTTGGAGTTTCTTAGCACGGGATAGCTTTGGTGGAACCACACCAAGCTGAGGTTGCTGGCATCACGGGGACAGGCTCAGATGAGCAAGTGGGACTTAGGAGTAGGTTCGTTTTGGATGGCGAAGTAGCAACAGCGTCCGTGTGTTATCCGCCGAAAGAAAGAGAAACAGGACGAACCTATGCGGAGCGTAACGTCTTCCAGCAAAGCTGCTTCTGAGGTTAAGAAGCGCCGGAGTGACATTCCGTTGGAAATGCATTAGCGTCTCCCTCGCTTGAGACTAAAATGGAAACTGAATATGAGACTTTGTGAAGGGACAGCCTGTTTCCCTGGCTGGGAAGTTGGGCGACGAAGACACTCTTTTTGAGGTGTGTGAAGCTGAAAGGTTGGATTAGCAAGTGAGAGAAGAGGAACAGCCGCTGGCACCATTCTAAAGATGGTGCACAGTTCTTGTTTGCCTTATTTTGGGATCTGTATTAGGTGTGCTAGGGAGGGAGGCAGCGAGGATGCTCAGGTCAGTCCTGGGAACTCGGGCGTGAGTCGTGACTCAGATTTTATATCCTCTAAGGCCTCACCGGCCGGCCACACATTAATAGTACTCAACGTTCCCGCGGCAAAAACAGGATCAAAAATACTCCATCACGGGTCTGAAACCGTCCTTGGGTAGCAGGCGGTAAAACCCGTACCGGCTCGGGAAGCTGTCCAGTGCGGAACGCGCGCCCGTTGCCAGAGGCTCCCGCCAGGTGGCGCTCGCCCACAACTATTAAAATGCAAATCTGGTTGCTTTCATATCAGGAATAGAACTTCTTTTCAATTTTTAAGTGAGTAATATGTTTATTCAGCAGCCTTTTGTTAAAACATTTAAAGAAGTGTGAGGAGCAAGCACCTTTTCTTTGTTTGCTCTTTGGAACACATGGGAAGGAAAAGCCAATCCTGGGAGTACAGTTTGGGAAGAAATCTATCCTCAGTTAAGGCACCATGTGTTTCTTTTGGTTGTACCTGAGCTGGGTGGCTTTTGTAAACCTACTATAGCGAATATTTAGAAAGTGGCTGCGTTTGTTCCAGGGGCTCCTTAAACGAGTGGGATTAGCTTGTGCTGGAGATTTGGTGCATTCTAAGCCTCTCTTAGAAATGGGGATTTTCTGTCCATATCCATCCTTCCCTCTCTGGTTTAATGCTAACTAGACCATTTAAATTAGATTATTTTTTCCTCATGAACATCTGCATCTGTAGAAGAACGAATACTGCAGATGTTGACTTTTAAAAATGGCCTTATCTTTTTATTTTATTCCTAAATGTAGAAACTATGGGAATCCAAATCTAGTGTAAATATAACAATAGCTTGATTTCCTTTAGAATATTTTATTTAAAACTTTTGGCAAGTTTGGGTAAATACATTTGAAAACTAAGCAGTATGTTTCCCCTATTCTTTTGGTCTGAAAAATTCCCAGGCTTGAGGACAATTTCAATTTGTAAGCTTACATCTACAATGTAGTTGGGGCAATATGTTTTCCCCCGACATGTTAATCGTGGGATCCAAGAGTCAGGGGTGGAAGCTTGTCATCAAAAGGCAATTTCCTTTTTCCTTATTCTAAGATGTGTTTCATGAGCCATGACAATTTTTATAAGGAATGATAGTAAAAAGGAATTTAAAAACAGCCTGTTAACAGTGTGGCAAAACATGATTTGGGATGGGGAAGAGGAAGGCAATGAAATGGAGAAAGGGATAATGAGTCCATTTACTAGGGGGTTTCAGACTCCGTATATTGAGAGCAAAAATGGATCTTATAGGGGACTGACTTGAGCTTGCAATTGTTAGCAATGTAGTCATTTAACTTGATAATCATTGCTCTGTACCTCTGGGGAACTGTTAGCAGTACAGTCGAATTTTACTTTCTGTCTTGGATTGCTTGATTTGTTTCCTAATAAAAGAACAATTAATGTGCAGACCTGGCTTGGATTCTGTTCCAACGACAATTGCAAACACATAGTAAAAGCAGACCATCTTCTTGGGTTACAACCTACTATCTTTCTACTCTACTTAGTTTCTTCTTGCTTGTCCTCAGCACAGCTCCTGTAGGCTGCCGGCTGAGACAGTGTCCCCTGTAGTAGTGTAACTGTCACCTTTCAGAGCCATGATCAGAGGACATTACAGCATCGTTCTTTCAAGCACGGGATACTCCCATGACTCTCTGACAAGTGTGTTGCTGTGGAAACGAGAGCAATGCCGTGTAGGCAGTGGTCCTTGATAAATATTTATTGATGATGAAGAGATGGTAGAATCTTGTGGCAGCCGTGGTGAGGGACAGGGGAATTTAACTCAGGAGGCAGCCTGGTTTAGTTAAAAGAGTATGAGCTTTGGAGACTGAAGTCTTCAGTCTGACGCCTGTCTCTGCTGCTTACTAGCTACCCCAGCTTGGGCAAATTACCTACCTTCTTGGATCCTCAGCTTCTCCTCTGTAAAGTGAGGATTACAGCTACCTCACTAGGTTTTTTGAAGGCTAAATAAGATTATGTGTGCAGAGTGAATGGAAAACTGCTTGGTGCATAGTAGGCACTTTGTCCAAAGGGGAGGTGTGTCCATTAGTTACCTTGGTACTGGTGTTTATACACAAGGCCAAGGTCAGGGGCATCGATGTTAAGCTAAGCCACGGACTGGCAATGAGATGGCTGGTGGCTTTTGGTGCTGATTTTTAGTCTTTCTTCTTTTCTTCTCTTTGGGGTTTTGATTCTCTGCAACTGCTTTTAGAAACAGATTTCAAATGAAATTTTCTAACAGATGACATTAGCAAATTTGGCTTTTCAAGGGTTGAGGTAGGGAATGTCTCCTTGTAAGCACATTTTACCTTCTGACTTATAACTCATTAAAAAAACACATATGGTTACCTATTATAACAGGACAGTGTTTGGATACATCTTCTTTCCTTCCTTACCCTACCTCTCCCCCAGGCTTGTACAATCTTCCCTGCCTTCCGGCTGTGTCCGCTACTCTTCCCTAACCTAGACCAAGTGCATGGCACCCTGGGGCAGTGGGGGAAACGTGCTTTGTGCACTTGATGAACAAACACAGAGTAAGAAAACAGAGGGTTGTGGTATTCCAACAACTAAATAAAAAAGCTATGGGATTATTGAAAACAAACCATGTCCGACAAGTATAACAGCATTTGTAAACACATTATAGCATTGGGCCCATTAGAAAGCAGTTGGAATGTCTCATGAAATCTTATAAAATGGACTCAGATTGGTTTGGAGAAGAAGAAAGCCACAGATTGTTAATAGATTAGTAAGATGCAGCCAAAGAGGCAGTGGTGACCAGTAGTGTGTGTCCAGGTGAGCCAGGGTGGCTGGCTGAGGTCATGGAGTTGAGCATTTGATGTGGTCTTGCTGGGTACTTTCATCTGCCTGCGAGGGGGAGAAATGAGCCTGATAATGCCATTTATTTCTTATCCATTAGTAAGAGCTGCAGGTACTAAATAGGACACAGAGGGACCCAATGAGGATTCTAAACATAAATTCCAAAGGGAGCTACCAGAAGTCAATCCTGAAAAGGGGAATTGATGTGTCAGTAAAGCAGAACGGTGAAAAAGTGAGGTGGCAGTGAGAAATGGTGGTCATTAAAGCCTGTTTTATCCCCAGATGTAAGCGTTATTTCAGTTGGCCC
>CAUYRT010067211.1:0-71960 GCA_963574885.1 Lepilemur ruficaudatus | reverse complement strand
GAGTGCCGTGGCATCAGCCTAGCTCACAGCAACCTCAAACTCCTGGGCTCAAGCAATCCTTCTGCCTCAGTCTCCTGAGTAGCTGGGACTACAGGCATGTGCCACCATGCCCGGCTAATTTTTACGTATATTTTTAGTTGTCCAATTAATTTCTTTCTATTTATAGTAGAGACAAGGTCTCACTCTTGCTCAGGCTGGTCTTGAACTCCTGACCTTGAGCTATCCACCCGCCTCGGCCTCCCAGAGTGCTAGGATTACAGGCGTGAGCCACCGCGCCCAGCCTGCTTAGATTCTTAATAGGATGAAATCAAGGTATCATTTGGGGCTATGATCCAATCTGAACTTTGAAGTTGTCTTCAAAGGTCGTTGCCAGGATTCAGTTGCTTGAAGTTGTAGGACTGAAGTCCTCAGCTCCAGGAAGTTGCTCACTATTCTCTGCCATGTGATTCTGTCTGAAACAGGGCTGTTTGCTTCTTCCAGGCCAACGTGAGAGCGTTTCCATTGGCCAGTTTTTGTACTTGTGCCAAAACTCCACTATTTAATTAGTATTAGTTACTAAAACTTTATATTAAGGCTTGATAGCTAGTGGTAAAAATTATCCAGCTTTATTCATTTCCTGTAATATTGTCTTTCTAGTCTTTACCTTTTGTATTTTTATATGAATTTTAGAATCAGCTTGTCCATATCCACAAAAATATTCCATTATATTTTGAGTGGAATTGGGTTGAAACCATAGATTAATTTGGCAAAGAGGGAACATTTTAACATATTGAGTCTTCCATTCCCATCTACATTCATACTATAGTGTTCCACTTACCTTAAACTTTAAAAAATATGTTATCTATATTTTGTGGTTTTTAGTTTAGAGAAATAAAGCACAATTTTGGTAAGATGTGATGATTTTGATTCTAATGTAATTACTATCTTTTTGAAGAATTCCATTTTCCATTTGCTTCCGGCATACAAAAGTGCAATTTATTTTTATTTGTTGATCCTGTGTCCACAAGCCTTATGAAATTTAAAGATTTATTCTAAAGGGTTTTCTGTAAATTCTTTTAAATTTCCTAGGTAATAACATCATTTCATCCCTGAGTTATAAGTTTTCATTTCTTCCATTCCAGTTATTATAATCTTTTTTTCTCTTTATTTTTCTTGCTTTCTATGTGTGTCTATTTTTTTTCACTAGCTAAGGCATAAAGTAAACTATTTCATGAAAGTGATGCTAACAGATATCCTTGTTGTAGTCACCCCATGGAAACCTATGGACACTACCCAATTTTTGGTTTGGATGCTGGGACTGATGGTACCACATGCACACCTAGCAGGTATAAAAAGGGTTATTACTGGCTTTGTAGGGAAAGAAGGGCAGGCTCCAAAGCAGGTCTGAAAATGGCTTGAGAGAGAGTTGGGGGAGCTGACAGGTTTAAAGTTCTATGTTGGTTTGAGGTGGTACTAGGATGAGTGTTCCCTCATGCAGGTTGGGTCTTGGGTCATTTGAACTCCACATGAGAGAGAAGTGGTGGGGGGAGACAGCTAGGATTTCCTATTAGCTAGCTTAAATAATGAGGCAGAAGGTGAAGGAGGAATAGTGGGACTTAAAATATCTCAGTAGTAAAACATCAAACATCAAAAATAGAGTTAGACTCTTTATTAATTTGTTTTATTCCCAAACTTTGAGATAAAATTTCAGATACTTTGCCAGTGAATACAAGATTTATTGCCCTTCAAATCACAACTTGGTAAGAAGGAAAAAAAAAATGAAGATTTATTGCCTTAGATCAAGTAAATTGTGTTTCTAAATCTGGTGTATTTTCTCATATTTTTGAAATTTTCTTATCTGAAAGAAGAGTATTAAACTCTCCCATTATTGTAGATTTGTGTTTCCCATTTTACTTCTCTGAGATTTTGCTTTATATACTTTGTCTCTATGTTATTGAATATATACAAATTTAGAATCAGTAAATATTGCATTAACTCCTTTGTGATGAGATAGTTATTTTTTGTTTCCAGTGTTACCTTTGGCTTAAGGTCTATTTGTCTAATATTAATATTACTACACCAACATTCCTTTAGTTAGAGGCTGTATGCTCTTTATTCTTATACATTTACTTTCTCTCTCCCTACATCTTGTGAGCAGATTACATATAAGCATATATTTTTAATATTTTTGAGAATTTCAGACATTTACTTGAGTAATTAATCTATTTGCATCTAGGTTAATACTTATATACATGTGTATATATCTACAACCATACTATTAATTTTTTATTTGGCCAATTTTTATTTTACTTTAGTAATTATTCTCTTACCACCCTTTTTGATTAGCCAACTTTTTCTTACTCCAATTTTTTTTCAATTATATGATTTTAACTATCTACTTATTCTTATAGTGGTTAATGTAGAAGATATTTATTATTGATTGTTTTGCTTTTTATTAAAAATTCTTATTTTTACTATTTCTGAAATATGGTTGCCATTTACATTCTACCTCCCTCAAATCTCTAAGGTTTTACAATATTATAATCATACATTTTAGTTTTATTTATAATTTAAACCACATATAGTTGTATAATTATTGTTTTATGTAATTAGTATTTGCTATTTCCCAGTTTTTTAATTTTTTTATGGTTATTTTTCTTTCCTTGTTCCATTTTCATGTTTCTGTCTGGAACCTTAAAATCTTTAATTTTAACCATTATTGTTGTTATGTACTGGTTCTATTTGGCATTTTCCTAATGTCTAACAATGTAGAGATTCATTTTATGTGCTTATTTGCTATCTATATGTCTTTTTCAATAAAGTAGTTGTTCAATTTTTTGCCTATTTTTCACTGGGCTCTTTAACTTTTTATTGTTATAAAAATTCTCTATACATTCTGAATATATGTCCTTTTCAGTTATACACTTTCTAAAAGACCTTCTGCTTAACATAGCTTCTCTTTATCTTTTTTATTTTTTACTTTTCCCACTTTTTAAAAATTTGTATATATTTAAGGGGTACATGTGCAATTTTGCTACACTGATAAATTGTACTGTGGTGAAGTCAGGGCCTTCAGTGCGTACATCACTGAAGGAACGCACATTGTACATACCAAGCAACCTCCCATCATTTACCTCCCTCCCCCCTGAGTCTCCATTCTCCAGCATTCCACACTCCACTTCCATGGGTACACAGTGTCTAGCTCCCACTTACAAGTGAGAACCTGTGATATTTGTCTTTTTGTATCTGGATTGTTTCACTTAAGATAATGGCTTCCAGTTTCATCCATATGGCAATCCAATTTTCCTACCACCATTTATTGAAAAGATTGTCCTTTCCCCAGTGTATGTTCTTGTCAACTTTGTCAAAGATCAGTTGGCAATAAGGATGTGACTTTATTTCTGGGTTTTCTATTCTGTTCCATTGATTTATATGTCTATTTTTAGACCATCACTATGCTGTTTCAGTTACTATAGCCTTGTAGTGTAATTTGAAACCAAGCAATATGATATGCCCCAGCTTTGGTGTTTTTGCTCAAGATTGTTTTGGTTATTGAGACTCTTTTTTTGGTTTCATATGAATTTTCAATTTGCTGTTTCTGATTTTCTGAAAAATGATGCTGGTATTTTGGTAGGGATTGAATTGAACCTGTAAATTGCTTTACCCAATATGATCATTTTAATGATACTTATTCTTTCAATCTGGGAACATAGGATGTTTTTCAATTCATTCATGTCATCTGCAATTTCTTTCATCGGTGTTTTGTAGTTTTCCTTGTAGAGATCTCTCTCTTTCTTCATTAAATACACTCCTAAAGTTTTTTTCTTTGTTTACTTGTTTGCTTTGTTTTGTTTTTTGCAACTATGGTAATGGGATTGCCCTCTTTATTTGGTTCTTGGCTAGATTGTTATTAGTGTATAGAAATGCTACTGATTTCTGTGCATTGATTTTGTATACTGAAACTTTCCTGAATTCATTTATCAAATCTAAGAGCTTTTTTGGTGGAGTCTTTAGCATTTTCTAAATATAAGTTCATATCATGAACTCCTCTGATGAGGACCTACAGTACTATGTTGAATAACAGTGGTGAAAGTGGGCATCCTTGTCTTGTTTCAGCTTTTAGGGGGAATGCTTTCAACTTCTTCCTATTAAGCATAATGTTGGTTATGGGTTTGTCACATATGGCCTTTATTATTTTGATGTAGGTTCCTTTAATGCCTAATTTGTTTAGGATTTTTATCATGAAGGATGCTGAATTTTATGAATGATTTCTCTATGTCTATTTAGATGATCATATGGTTTTTGTTCTTAATTCTGTTTATGTGATGTATCACATTTATTAATTTGCATATATTGAACCATCCTTGCATCCCTGGGATAAAACTCATTTGGTCATGGTGTATTACCTTTTTGATGTGCTATAAGATTTGATTTGCTAGCATTATGTTTAAGATTTTTGCATCTTTGTTAATCAGGGATATTGGTCTATAGGGTTTTTTTGTTGTTGTATCTTTGTTTTATTTTGGATATCAGGATGATACTGATCTCATAGAATGAGTTACAGAGAAGTCCTTCCTCCTTGAGTTTTTAAAACAGTTTCAGGAAGATTTATATTAGTTCTTCTTTCAATGGTTGGTAAAATTACTGTGAATTCATCTGGCCCTGGGCTTTTTGTTGTTGTTGAAATATTTTTTTTGTTACTGATTCAATCTCACTACTTGTTATTGGACTCTTCAAGAGTTCTATTTCATTTTGGTTCAATCTTGGGAGTTTGTATGTTTCCAAAAATGTATTAATTTCCTCTAGCTTTTCTAGTTTGTGAGTATATATTTGTCATAATAGCCTCTGATGAATTTTTGTATTTTTGTGGTCTTAGTTGTGATGTCTCTTTTTAACATTTTGATTCTTTTTATTTGGATTTTCTCTCTTTACTTGGTTAGTCTAGCTGGTAGGTTATTGATTTTGTTTATCTTTTCAAAAAACCAAGTTTTCATTTCATTGATCCTTTGTATTTGTATTATTTTTTTGGTCTCTATTTTCTTTAGTTCTCCACTGACTTTTGCTATTTTGTTGACTATACTAACTTTGGGTTTGGTTTGTTCTTGTTTTTATAGTTCCTTGAGGTATGAAGTTAGGATTTCATTTGATCTTTCTACTTTTTCGATATAAGCATTTAATGCTATGAATTTCTCTCTTATGTGATTTTTCTGTATCCAACGAGTGTTGGTATGTTGTGTTTTATTTTCATTCATTTAAAATTTTCTTTAAATTTCTATTTTAATTTCTTCATTGACCCAGTGGTCAATTCAGGAACATGCTGTTTAATATATTTGCATAGTTTCTGAAATTCCTCTTCATATTGATTTCTAGCTTTATTCCACTGTGGTCTGAAAAGATACTTGATGTGATTTTGATTTTTCAAAATTTCTTAAGACTTATTTCGTGGCCTAACATGGTCTATCTTGGAGAATGTTCCATGTGCTGGTAAAAAGAATGTATATTCTGTAGTTGTGTAGGTAGAATAATCTGTAAGTGCCTGGTAAGTCTATTTGGCCTAAGATCCAATTTAAGTCCAATGTTGCTGTGTTGATTTTCTGCCTTGATGATCTGTCTAGTGTTGTGAGTGTGGTGTTGAAGTCTCCCACTATTATCATATTGCTGTCTTACCTCTTTATTAATATTTGTTTTGTGAATTTTGGGAGCTCTATGGCTGTGTGCATATATATTTAGGATCATTATATCTTCTTGCTGATTGATGATTTTATTATTATATAATGACTTTTTTACTGATTTTGATTTAAAGTTTGTTTTATCTGATATAACTACAGCTACTCCTGCTCTCATTTGGTTTCTGTTTGTGTGGAATATCTTTTTCCACCACTTTACTTTAAATCTATTTGTGTCTTTCTGGGTAAGGTGATTTTCTTATAAGCAGCAGATAGTTGGATCATTTTAAATCCATTCTGCCACTCTATACCTTTTGAGTGGAGCATTTGACCCATTTAAATTCAAGGTTAATATTGATATGTGAGGCTTTATTTCTGTCATATTGTTAATTGCTTTCTAGTTGTTTTATAAATTATTTTTTCTCTCTTTTTGTCTTTATGATTTGATGAAATTCTGTGATGTTGTCATTTGATTCCTTTTTTTTCCTCTTTTGTGTGATTATTTTATAAGATCTGTGAGTTATATTTCTATGTGTTTTCATGATGGTGAATATTGACATTTCATATCCACGTTAAAGACCTTTTTGAGAATTTGCTGTGGGGCCAGTCTAGTGATGTCAAATTCCCTCAGCATTTGCTTGTCTGGGAAAGACTTTCTTTCTTCTTCATTTATGAAGCTTATTCTTATAGGATATAAAATTTTTGGCTGATTGTTTTTTTTCCCTAACACTTTGAAAATGTTATCTTATTGTCTTCCAACCTGTAACATTTCTGATGAGAAATCTATTGTTAGTCTGATGTGGTTTCCTTTAAAGGTGACTAAACACTTTTCTCTTACTAATTTTAAAATTCTTTCTTTCACTTAGACTTTAAACATTCTAAATATAAGATGGTATGGTAAACTCCTTTTTGCAATGTATCTGCCTGGGGATTGTTGGGCTTCCTATAGTTGGATGTCTAACTCTTTTGCTAAAATTGGGAGTTATTCATTGATTATTTTCTTAAATATGTTTTTTAAAATTTTTGGTCTTTCTTCCCCCTCAGGAATACCAGTAACTCATAAGTTTCATCCTGTTATGTAGTTCTGGAATCTCAAATGCTTTGTTCCTTCTTTTAAATTTTTTTTTTCTTATTTTTATCCGACTGGATTATTTCAAAAGACTTTTGTCTCCAAGTTTTGAGATTATTTCTTCTGCTTGGTCAAGTCTAGTCTTGAAGCTATTGAATGTATTTTGTATTTCCTTCAGTGAAATTTTCAGTTCCAGAATTTCTTTTTGCTTGTTTTTCAGATACCTATCTCCTTGGTAAATTTCTCATTTATATCCTGAATTGATTTTCTGATTTCTTATATGATTCCTTCAGCAGTACACAGGATCATTGATATCTGTGATTTCCTTGATGGTTTAGAGTACAGTTATTAGTTGAGGCTGTGGTGAAGTTTTGCTGGGTACTTGGATGTTATCTGAGCCAGTCTTTTTCCCCTGGTGGTGGCAGCAGTGGGCTGAATGTGCCTGTTTTTAGACCCAAGGGCAATTTACACTGGCACTGGTGTTAGTGGGTTCTGGAGGGCTTATTCTTGGGCCTCAAAGTATCTTGTTCAGAAACTAGTAGTGGAAGTAGTGGGCTGGGTATTTAGGCAGAGTCTCAGGCCCCTGGGCAGCTTTTGTGATGTGGGTGATGTCAGTAGCGGTGGTGGAGCAACTCACAGGAACCTAGTCCATGTGGGTATTACTGGTATCTGTGGCGGGTTGGGTGAGCTATCTTCCAGTCCCACAGCTGCCTGTAGTAGGGCAGTGAATATAGTCCTCATTGTTCTTAGGAGAGTTTGGTCTTTCTTGTTCCTCCTTGGCCACGTGGCAGCTGCAACATGTCACCTCAAACTGGGTCTGAGACAGTGTTAAACAGTGTTAAACTCTCAAAATGGCACCAGCTATGGGCCTGCAATCTGAGAGGGCAGGACTCTGCAAAGGCAAGCAGAGTGGACAAGAAGTTGTGAGGAAAGCAGTCCACTCATGTCTTGGTTTGATAGCACAGGTCAGTGAGTATTATCCTAGGTATGCATAGGAAAGCCTGGTTTCCATGTCCTTCCTTGGCCAGGTGACAGGAGGCCATGTCAACCCAAGTTCTTTACCTTTATTTACAATGTCTTTTTAAGTATTGAAGATTTATAACTTTGATAAAGTTTAATTTATATATATATGAGATTGTGTATAATATATATGTAAATATTGCCATATATTATATTTATATATACACACAAACATGTATCTACACATTTTTAGATATATAAATGTAAAAATACACGTAATTAAATAATTTTTGCCTAAGAGAGGAACATTAAAATTTTCTACTGTACTTTCTTCTGAAATTTCTATAATTTTATTGATTGCATTTATGTCAATGATCTACCCAAGCTAATTGTTACATATAATACCAAAATAAAGATAAGAGTAAGCATTTCTTTCTTTTTGTTTCCTATGTTGATGGCTATTTATAACAGTTATCCCATTTCTGTCCCACTGTTATCTATTGAATGTTTGAGAGGCAAGAAACTTTTGTCATTAATTTTACAGATACACTGATTGAGTGGAACTGCAGTTTAGAAGCTGTACTTAAAGAACTATGCCTGGAGTGCTTCATCCACATCTGGACCTGATGGAGATGATGTGATTCTAGACATTAAGCTCCTACTGTAAAGGGATAAGACTTTTGCAAATCTGGAGAAGGGGTAAATGTATTTTGTATATGAAGGGACATGAATCATTGAGCCAAAAGATAGACTGTAGTAGGCTGTTTGTAAAACAGCTCTTAATAATCTCTGTGTCCTAGTCATTGCACCTTTGTGTAAATACTCCCATTGAGTGTGGGCTGGACCTACTGACTTGCTGCTAATGAATGAAATATGGCAAAGTGATGGGATGTCACCCCCATGATTTTTATATAAAAGACTGTAACTTATTTTTGTTCTCTCTCTCTCTCTCTCTCTCTCTCTCTCTCTCTCTCTCTCTCTCTCTCTCTCTCTATCTCTCTCTCTCCGTCTCACTCTATATTGTGAGCTTTCTCAGTGTATCAATACAGCTTCCATATGACATGGAACTGTCCCATAGCCCTTGAGTAACTAAATTCTGCCAACAACCATGAAAGTTAGCTTGAAACAAATCCTTTCCCAGTTTAGTCTTGAGAGATAAACAGCCAAATTGGGCACCTTGCTTGCAGCCTGTGAAAGACTTTGACTCAGCTAAATTTAACTATGATTCCTAATCTGTAAAGATTGTGAGGTAATAGATATTATTGTTTTAAGCCACTATTATTGGTAGTAATTTGTTATGTAGCAATCAATAACTAATGTGGCAACTATATCACTACCATGTGTTAAAAAGATTACTTTTTCACCATTGCATTACCTCAGCACCTTGGTCGAAAGTCAATTAACCATAAATATGTAGATATCTTTATGAATTCTTTATTTTTATCATTGATTTATCTTTCTTTCCTACCACTAATACTACTATATAGCATCTGCTACTACGTAGCAGCATGGTAATTTTTGAAGATCAGTTAGATTGCTTGGCTTCAGCTGGATCCACATGACACTTGCTTTTACTGTTTTTTTTTTTTTTTTTTTTTTGTGGTAGGTTCAGAGCAACCTTTAGTTTAGAAGTAAGCCCCACTATTAAAGGGATGCCCTTTTGTAATTTTGAGCTGATATCCCATGGATTGTGAGGCTTTTCAAATTCTGCATCATGAGAAAAAGAATTATTTTCAGTCCTGCACATGCTCCAGAAAATTTTCTGCCTAGTTCTCTCTTCTGTTGTTCTTCCCAACCACAGGCTTAAGTATTTGACTCTCACAAACACGCAGAAAATCAGCACTCAGTCAAAGATGTTAGAGGACCCTTTTGCAGATCTCTCGAACTCTCTCCCCATGCATCTCCTTCTTTTATCATACTCTGCCTTAAAACATTCTGGTTGTCTAAGCTTTCCAAAAGTCTAATCAGGCTCTTTTCAACTCAGGGTGACAAAGACTTGTGGGCTTCATTTGGATTCCACTTCTGTACACTTGGCCTGGAAACAGCCTTCAGGAAATAAACTTTGGCAATTCTAGGGCTAACCTGATTTGTTTCCTTCTTTCCAGAATCAGAGTCCTATGTTACATGTTATCTAATGACCATGACCTAAAAGAAAATGTTGTTTTGAAATATTTTGTATTATTTCTATTAGCTTAAGATGGGAGGGTACTTTTTTTTTTTGTGTTACTCCATCTTTGCTGAAATTGGAAGTGTCAAATAATGAAGCTTTGATCCTCATTTTATTCACTCATAAAAATTTTTCATGGATTTTGGGTTTTTGTTTTTGTGTAAATTTATGTCAGATATTTTTGCAGTAGCAATAAGTAGGAAAATCTATAGATATTATGGAGATTTGAGGACTTGTATTCTCTCTTCAATAGACCCTTTTACTCTTCTCTAGAATATCCCATAAATACCTTGGGTTTCTGTCGTTCCTGTTCCTCTTGCCATTTTATCTTAGAAGGCAGAGTTTAGGGTCTCATTTTCAGAGATCAATACTAATATCTCATTTATCTCTTCTCTATTTCAGCATTCCTCATTTGTAGATTCAGTGGTCTGTCTTTCATTTTCCAAGTTGGTAGAGGGTAGGTTGGGGCAATACTCTTTCAAAGCTATTGTGTTTACTCTGGATTTACAAAGATTACATTAAAACAGTGATTCCCAAACTTCAGCATGCATCAGAGTAACCTGGAGTGCTTTTCAAAGCAGAGACATCTGGGTCTCATCTCAGAGTTCCTGATTTACTATGTCTGGAGTAAGGCCAATGAATTTGCATTTCTACCAAGTTCCCATAATCTGCTGATGCTGCTGTTCCACAAATTACATTTTTGAGAGCCAGTGCTTTAAAATAACAGAATTTAGGTGTATTTGTTGCTATTGATACATTGCTCAGATTTCCCCCTATATGCTTAAATTTTTATAGGAAACTATACTCATGAGCTTCTCAGGAACCTTAACCTGGTTTAATAGGAAACACCTCACAGAGGAATGTGGAAAGTTACATGACATCTCCAAATCTTCCAACAGGAACTTATTTGGGCTACAAACACCTGATCTTCCTTTGACTCAATATGGGTCAACTACAAGCAGAGCCTTATCACTATGGTGCAGGCCCAGGCTTAACTTTACCAGAGATGACATCCTTGCTTGAACTGTACCCTGCCCCCTACTTTGTATTGCATTTCTCTCTTTCTTATAGTCTTTTTCTGATGAACACTCCTTCAATGCCTTGTGTGCAATTGAATCCCTCTCTGAGGCTCTGTGTTTAGTAAACTCCACTGAAGACACCAAGAATTTCACTTGTGCGTATTCAATCCATTCTTAGGGCATTTCGTCCAAAGGGTGAGGGAAGAATAATAAATTGATAAAAATTATCTAGCACAAGAGTCATAGAATATTATCTCTAGATTTTTGCAGCAAGATGCAATTCACTATAAATCCTGTCTTCAGGAAAAATTTAAGAAATAAATTATGTCAATGGTGATTCTTAAGAAAAGAATAGGAACAGACTTATTTGCTACATTGATTTCTTCAAACCTAGTTAGCCAGACAGATTAATGAAAGTGGTGTAGATTTTGAAATATAGCATAGCATGAGAAGACAGAGAAAGCATTATCCTTCCATAGCCATTTTCACTTTCAAAATTTGATTTAAAGACTCAAAATTTAAATTTCTAATCCTTGTTGAATGTCTGCATATTCATCCTTCAACAAGAGTAGAAAACAGATTGAATATCCATGTGGTTGGGAATGTTTTTATATAAAGATCAGTTATCCAGATAATTTATCAAAAGATTTGGGAATTTACCTATGGACGTTACACGAGATGAAGATTTGCAGGTTTGACTGTGAAGTGGTTGATTGAATACCTACCACAATTTAAAATCCCCTACCTCTCAATCATCATGTTAGCTCTCACACTGAAATCTCCAGTGTGGAAATGTAAGTGTCATTTAAAGAACGCAACTAAACTAGGGTAAAAAAATTATGCAAAATTGAAACATGATACTTTTTATGATTGAATATATATCCTTTGATTTTCAAGTCAAAGACTTTCTAGCAAGAACTAGACCATGAAAGACCAGTGTTAGGCTATTCCACGAGGTGTATTTAAAGAATGGTTTTTGCTAAAATACAAACAATATATTAAGATAATTGAAATATTCTAATTAGTGTTTCTTTTAAAAATGGCTTATCTACTAGGGATTTAATAGATGAAGAAGGGATTATTAAAGGGATTATAGAGAAAATGTTACAGTAATCATAGAAGAAAAAAGTGCTGAAGGTATCACACAGCCTCATAATTAAACTGAAACTTACGGCTCAATTAAATTTAAGCATCATTATGCATAAAACATCAGGGAGTTTCAAGAGACTAATAAAAAGAAGTGCTATTGATGTTAATAGGCAAAGGTAAGAGACATAGATTGGACCAAACATTACAGATAGAGTCAAGAGAAATGTGAATAATGTTAGAAATAGGAATTCACCTTTCTCTAATATGCCGAACTGGACACATGTATTTTCTGGACACAGAAGAGCTATCCCCTGCTTCAAATATATCAAATCATGTTTAAATAAAACATCATAAATTATTTTTAATTTGGAAGGATTTATAGATTTGGGGCTATGAAAAATTATGTGCATATATAAACATATAAATAGACAGATACAGATAACAGATAGATAAAATTTGTCTGGATAATGGAAAACAGGTTATATCCATGGCTTCCAAGATATCCATTTTCTGATCCATTCTAATAAAACTTATATTTAAAAAGACTGAGGTAAGTTATTCCAAAAGAGGGCCATTTTAACATTCAGAATTCATGAATAGAAAAAAATTGGGGGAAATATATCATAATTATATATGATATATATAATATATATATAACATTATATATATTATATATTATATATATTATAATGTTATATATATATGATATATATATAACATTATATATAAATGTTTCTTTTAAACATTTAATTTAAAAGAAAGGGGGATTATAGCATAATTTAAAACTTATCTTTAAGGAATTAACACCATTCCCCAAAAAAGAGAAACTTATACTTAATCCCAAATATACACATAAACATGTGTGTATATATATATATATATGTATGTGTGTATGTATATAAAGACAGAAAGTTACAATAATCATAAAATCATATTATAAGATATATAGAGAAAATGTTACAATAATCAGAGTATATATAATATTCTATTTGCATTTTGTCTACCTTATATATCTATATCAATATCTTATCTATCAATCTATACCAGTGGTTAAGAGATTTCTGAATAGGAAAGTTTGATAACTGTTGCTCTTGATTTTCTCGTGTCTCAGTTATGAACTAAATGATTTTCAAAGTACTTTTTTCCTTTAAAACTCTTGAATTCTGATTCTCTATAAGGCAGTTTCTACTGTAACAACTTTTCATGGAAATCTGGTTCATACAAATGAGTTTCATTGGATCATAAGCAATTCTATCATTTAAACAAAATGTCTTTGGACATAGCCAATGAATGCTTATTTTATTGCATGGTTTTAACCACCACTCAGCACCTTGTTTTTGATAGAATGTGTTATCAGAATTAGATCAAAATGGTGAATATCTAGCTTTTGTCTAATTTTCTAATCTTTCATGAAACTCGTAGTAGTTTCCAGACGTGCAGTCGTTTCTAGCTCCATATCGCAATATTTTCCTTAGTACTTCTTCTATCTCGGATACTTTGTGTGTGTGTGTCATCCCAACTAATTTTTCTGCCTGTCTCATAACAGTACCAACTCAACAATAACTGCCTCGGCTTCCCGTTGAGCAGACTGAAGTCAGAATCCCTCCAACCTCTTGCTCTGCTCTGCCTGCACGAAGGAATCTTTCTTGTTGTGACATCCCTCTTATAGGCTCTCCATCCCTCTTCAAAAAGACAGATGTCTTCATTTTGTTGAAGAGCCGCCTTCTGTTACAGATGCCTGTGCTAATTTACTCCTATAAAAATTAAGAGATTCTATAAAGACTATGATAAGGTAAACAAAGTGTACAAATTTTACTTGGAGAAGAAATACTAGTTAAATATTATCAGAATTATCACCCTACAAAGATAAGCTTTAAGGTTCTGAGTTTGATGTAATAAAAGCATCTACCCTGACCAACTGGTTATATATTATATCAAAATTACAGCAATACTTGATTTTATTTAGCTTTCAGCTCTTTCTTTCATGGATCAATTTTCCTTCTTTCTTTTCTCTCTTCCTATATCCCTCCTTCACTCTCACTTTCACTTCATTCTCTTCTTTCTTTTAAGTTTCTGTGGACCTGACATAAATTCAAAGAATTCATGTTATAATGGATTCTGGAGAAGTAATTCACCAGACATAATTCATATGTCACCTCAAATGTGAAAATTTCACTACATTTTCTCATACATTTATGTTATTTAGATGGTAGTGTATGAGAAATCTTTTTTCAGGACGTATCTGTGCCTTTATTTTACTTTTAACCAGAATAAACTTGTAGTTTTAGATGTAAGTTAGCTCAGCAAATTTTATATTGCTGTGTCAGTTGTCTATCTTATGATTGAAGTTTATTCTGATAGAAAATGTGGCTTTCTAAACTGGTAATTAATTATAAAGGCATGCAGTTGGAAATGTATTTGTATCTCATGGTTTAAATTATATCTTCATTAGTTTTGGCTTTAAGCTCATATTTCACGTTTGTGATCTAGAAAATAACACTCTTTTTTGGAGAAGGCAAACTCTCAAGAATACCAAAAGGATGGGAGCGTTCTTTGGTTTCAAGAATGGCTCAGATTTAGATCTTTATTCTAGCAATATTACTGCTAATGATCTGAAAGAACATCCGAGTCTTGGGACTTAAGCATCATGCCAACTCTTACTGCTTACTGTTGCAGATTTCTCATGAGTTTGCTTTGTATTTCACCTTGAAAATCTCAGAATATTTTACTGAAGTACAACAGAAAGTAAAAATAACCAAAATTATGAAAATAAAATAAAGTAACAAAAAGTGTTTTCAAAAGACAAGGTTGAGGCTGAAGGGCACCACAGGGCTCTGAAGTGGTCTGGAAATAGAAAGGAGAGAGGGAAAGTCATGCTTATTTTATCATGTTAGGACTCAAGTTAAAATATACAGAGCATAGTTCTCACATAGTCACAATATAAAAATATTTTTATGCTAAAATATTTCAGATTTTGCCTAAGACAAACATCAACATTTCAAAATATGGTGGGAATATATTAAGGTGCTATTTTTTATTCTATGTGCATTAAAAATATATGTTACATATAAACATTATTTTTCTATATAAATTTCATAAATATTTTAAAAGAATATCTAAGTACCTAAAATCTACCTGTATTATAAATAAATTATACATATTATAAATCATACAAATATTACATATAAAATTTGTAAAATATTTTAAAATAATTTGTTATATTTAAGAAAAAGGAATATTTGAAGGTTAAATCAAAGCAGTATTAAAAACGTGATAGTCTCATTTTGAAGATCTTTGAATCCTAATTTTTCCTGTAATATATTAATATTTATGCTTTTCTCCAGATTAGAAAGATTTAAATTACCTGAAAATTTGGAAAGGTCAGCTCATATTGATTTTTCAGATCACTTTGTCAAAATATAGCACTCTTCAAATTCTTTTCTTCACTTTCAGAAAAAAGTGACTTACCATTTCTTCCTTGTTAGTATCAGTAGAATGATACACTGAGAGTCCATATCATAAGAAATACAGTACCAATAATAACAGTCATCATCTTTCAGATATTACATGGAACTTTTTTCCTTATTACAGTCTGATTTTTTTAATATCTTGCTGTTTTTAGTTAATGACACCAACATTTATATGAGATATTGCGAATAATTTAGATATCTTATTAAAAGTTTTAGTATTGATTTATTTGAAGCTATTAATAAATCTATTTGGATTATTGATATAGTCTCTTCTTTTTAACTCCTTTCTACGGGGCAATAAAATTTTACCAATACTAAGATATCATTTATCTTATTTATCTAAGAGCAATGTGACAGGGAAAGCACCCATGGCAAACATGAAAGAGTTTGCCCTAATAAGTTATTTTCTTAATCTATGCTGTGTTTTATATAATTAACCTGTTTGATAATTTTGAGTAAATTAACTTGACATTTTAAAAATAGAGAGATAGGTAGATAAATAAATAGACCATGATTTCAATTTTTAAAATCAAAGAAATTAAACAAGGTGGTTATTTTTAACAAAGAATTAATCAATCTGATTAAGTTAACAAACTGTAAACATTGGCTAATAAGGTAATTCTTTTTGCTATTAAATTCTTACCTGAGCCCTAAAAGTTCTTGTGGTACCGAAAAATCAGAACACTGTTTCTCCTATGTCTATTGTCCTACTAATTTCACAGCTGTATAGTGGGAAACATGTTGAGAGAAAATATTAAAATTATTTTAAAGCCACATGGGATTATTAAAAACTGGAATGAATCCTCTAAATCTTTGACACAACAGTTCATCAATTGCTTTTTCTTAAAAAGAAAAAAAAAACACCTCTATACTTTACTGGAAACCTATAATTCATAGCTGTTAGTTCAAGCAGTGTTCCTAGGGAACGATCACAGGAATATGCTGCAACATTGGAAGGGGAAGAAATTAGCCAAATTCATCATTTGCTTTTAATTTTGCATTTTCATTCAATTAATTCCCCTTACTTGTCTAGCAAGACTGAACTCATCTTAAAAGTCTTAATTCCTTTTGGCTCAATGTAAATTATTATGCCTGGAAGTCTTTCCCAGGACTATGAATAATGTGGACTATTGGGGGTAGGGGGTGCTATCTAACTGTTATCTTTGGATGAGAAATACAAAAGCATTTCATGCACTCGCAGGCAAGGTAGGGAGTGTTGAAAGTAATCAATGACTTGTCTTTTATTTGTTCTAAATGACAAGCTTAGCAATTGTCACAGAACTCACCAGTGCATTCTGGAAATCTCATTCTGTCATCATAAAACCCTGAATATAGCAACATCTGTCTAGAGCTGGACAGAACCCCAGTGACCCTGTGCTAACATTGGATCCCTGGTGGTCAGAAAGCAAGCAAGAAAGGTAAAAGCAAAGAAACATGTAAATGACTTAAATGACAGAAAAAGTAACTCTCAAAAGGAAACCTTTTTTCTTTCTTTCTTTCTTTTTGTTCATAGCTGTCAGAGGTAATTCTCTGGGTGTATCTTTGCTTTCATTGAGCAAGAATCAAAACAGAAGTTATATATTATACAAATAAAATTCAGGATGAACTCAACTTTTTAAAAATAGTTCATCTCCATTTTTTTTGTTTTGTTTACTTTTCTTCCCAATGTTTTCCTGTGATATGTGTCAAAATTTATTTTCTGTTTTATTGGGATTATACTGTAGCATACGGCAAATATTAACAGATTGTTAAGGATAATGAGGAAGAAAGAGTGGACCTACCTCTTGCCTCTCGTAAAACCAATGCAAAGAAATTTTATTTTCCTCAGTGCCGCATGGGGTTGGTATAGATATGTCACCGGGTCCTTTTATTATATTTCAAAAGAATGTGCCTCTCACCCAGCCTAAATTTATGAATTCTTGATAGCAAACATTCTTCCCAGCAACAGTTGAAGGAAATTAAATGTACAGATGTACTGGATCTGTTTGATAGATAAATAGTTTTTTTTTCTTTCCTTGGACATCAGAGGTCTCATATCACAGTAATACTTTTTAGATGAAATAAGATATTATGAAAGAGAACACAGAAAAGTCTGTTACTTTCCCCAAATTTCAGAGTTGTACATAATCTCTTCTCATTTATCTCTAAATGGATGAATATAACTTGTGGATGATTGAATAATAAGGCAAACTGTAAAGCCCACTTCCCGTGGCACTCAAGCAAATCAATCACTCTGGAGCCCACAGAAAAAAATACTGATCGTTAAGATTTTCAGAGTGCATTAAAATGTCATTTTTCTGCAAATCTATGGGAAATATACTTCACAAACACCAATCTATTTGTGTAACATATTTACAAACTCTCAGAAATATAATTTTTCAGCTTCATTAGAATGAGCAAAAATCTCTTTTAATCCTCTATTATTCCTAGAATTTTCTGTTTTTTTCAGTTTGCCTATAAGTATTCAGGAAAGTTCAGGAAACTCACATACACAAGTTTTCAGTTCTACCCCTCCTGCCTCAAGTGCACAAAAACAAAGCAGTAATCTATCTAGTTTATTTCTTTGAAAATGGTGTTCTTAAAGTACATCTTGCAGATAGATTATCTATCCCTCACAGCAAAGCTTCACAATGGGAGTCTAATAATTGCTCCTTTTCTAATTTCACTAAATGAGTTATAATTATTTTATGTCTGTTTTATGGTTACTGAATAGTATTAACCTAAACTCTAATTATAATATAGCTTTCAAAGAAATGTATGGACACCAAATTGATGAACAGCAAGCTTGTGTAGAAACATCCCATAAAGCAGATACACAGCTAATAGTTTTAGGAATAGCATGTTAAAATTCAGGAGCACAATTCATTTGTCAATGAAACAGGGTATAAATTCATTGAGTTTATGTCTTCTAAGGCTAGATAGACAGGGATATGCAATTATGATTAATACAAATAAAATAAATTTACAGTTAAGCACAAAATTGCGATTTTATAATATGCTTCAAACCAACTGACAGATACTTCAGTTCCATAATATATTTAAAATGTGTTCACATAGTACCCATAGAGTCACTTGGAATTATAGCAATCTTACCAAAAGCAATTCCATGTTAAAAAAGCAAATTGTATTATGGAGGGAGGCAATTTACCTAGGATGTTTTCAAAGTCACTTTTTATTTTTAAATTCTCAATGTTAATATTTTAATAAAAGCAAATTGGTTAATCTATGTATGTATCATAAAGGGAGAGGAGAGCAGTGTGTGCATTCAATTAAAAAATATCCTTTAATGCTACTGAAAATACATTTTTAAAATATCCCCATAAGTTATACATGAGATAATATTCATACACAGACTGAGTGGATTCCTTACACAATAAGTGCATTATTAATTGAAAAAGTTTTTTTACTAAAATAAATGAGAATCTAAAACAATCATCTGGCTGCTCCGATGGTAGTGAGTTATCAGAACCTATTAACGTTACTGTCACTAAAGTTGGTATGCAACCCCATGCTGCTAAATTTGACTGGCTAAAAAAGCAAAAATAAAAAACATAAATAAAACTAAAACAATCCTCCTATAGCCAGTGTAATCCTTCTTGCTTGCCTTAAAAATAAAAACTCATATGAGCATATTTATTCTAACTCACCTTTCATTTTATTTCTCTAAATTTTGAATGGACAATGTTTACAGCTTTATAGTCTATCATTTATTTATTTTTGGGACAGGGTCTCTGCTGCCTCGGGTAGAGTGTCATAGCATCATCACAGCTTGTGGCAACCTCAAACTTCTGGGCTCAAGTGATTCTCCTGCCTCAGCCTCCTGGGTAGCTGGGACTACAGGCACAGCCCACCACACCTGGCTAGCTTTTCTATTTTTTTGTAGACATGGGGTCTCGCTCTTGCTTAGGCTGGTCTTGAATTCCTGGCTTCAAGCAATCCTCCCTCTTCCACTTCCCAAAATGCTAGGATTACAGGCGGGATCCACCATGTCCAGCCTATGGTTTATTTTAAATATTGAGAATAGCACATAGATTATTTTAAAAATTTTCAAAATTTGCAGAACATCTAAGTAAAGTCATTAAAGAGACTGAATGTGTACCGGTAAATTTATGGTAGCAAGAGTAGGAGGTAAATATCACTCTGAAAGAAAAAACTGGAAAACTACTTTTGAAAGTAAAACTTTTAATAAAAACGTTATGACATTATATTTATATTTATGTTGATTAAGCATTTTAAAATGATAGCATTTGCCATCTTGAATGCTCTCTTGGTATTGTCTGTAGATTTCTAAACTTACTACATCCTGTAGAATATTGACTACCATTCTTAACAACAATAAAAATATTAACAATAGAAGCTATTATCTAATAGGAGTTTACAATGAGTCAGGTAAGGGCATTTTAATTATTATATTCTGAGGAATATAGTAAACTAAGTTTATCAATATCATATGGGTGAAAAACCTAGGGTTCAGATAGGTTATATAACTTTAATATAATAGCTTTTGTGTTGGTTCTAAATATGAATCTCAGAATATTGCCTCCATTGTCAGCTACCAAGGTGTTTTCAGCCAGACAACTACAAATTCATGTTAAGCTTAATGTCTTTTTAATACTTGTATTACTTCAATATGGGGTTAAGTTTTTGTTTCCCAAAAGAAACTATCCTGAATATTTTGTCTGAAAAATATTTATCAAAGGCCTGTAATATACCAAGTCCTGGTGCTTAGGGGTATCAGGGTGGTAAGACATACTCCCTTATCCTTATGAGGTTTCCAGGCTACTTCTAAAAGCTGACATAAACGTTTAATTTCCACATAATATAATAGCTCTGTGAAGGAAGATTGTAGAATGAGAATATATAGCACCAGCTGTGGGGGCCAGAAAACAGGCTATAAGATATAACATCTGAACTAAAATAAATGGTTTAGTTCTTAATGGTTGAAGAAGAGTTGTTCGAATTAAGGAAGATAAGGGGGTTGCTACAAGGCAGAGGGAATCTCAGGGTAAAAACTCAGAATCTCTACCCTACTAAAGGTGAACAGAGATATAGAGCACCTGTGTCTTTTTGTTGGTTTGTGTTTTTTGCATTGGTGGGGAAAAGAAAAATGGGGAGTAGGCTTTTGGAAACTTAGCCAATGATCTGATTCCTTGTCATTTACAACCCTGTGTAACCTTGAAAATGGGTTCTCAATTTCCAGACTACACTTGTTTCCAGATTCTTTGTACAATCAATTAATTTCCTTATTATAATGACTCCGATGCCTGAATAATTGCTACAACATAATCTACGGGTAAGGCAGCCGCCTACCTCGTAACTAATAGTATAGCAAGACAGCTTCAGTGTTACTGCTGATGTGCAAGTCAAATGTTGGCTCAGTTTTCTCATTTCACTTTGCCCCGTTTCTTTCTGGACAAACCGATTTAAAGTCTGTGGCTTGTGGGCCTCTTTTGTGGATTTCAATAAGAGAAACAAACGCAGTTACGCAGCACTATGAATGCTTGGTGTTGCTCTGAAGACATAATTCGTTTTGGATGTAACCTTTTGACTTTTTCTAGTTCATAAGATTTCTCAAAGTGAGCTTATTTGAATGGCTAGTACTTAGCCTAGCTAATCAATTTCTATGTCTTCTAGTATATCTTCTGTTACTAAACAACCTATTTATATATGTTTAGGTTACTAAATAATCTATTATAGAGAAATAATTTGGTAAAGAGTTCTATCATACCAGCACTTTACACTACTTGTCTTTTTTCCCAGTTACAAAGTAAGCTGGTTTATTTTCTCTTCACTAGATTGGCTATAAAACAACATCTGGGTCTCTTGAGTTTATCATTTTTGCTCCCTTTACACCAGTTGGGCATCCTTATAAATTCAAAATGGGCTTCCATCTGCTAAAAGCTTTTTAACATGTTTATTTTTTATTCTTACCTCGAATTCCAGTCCATAATGCACTGGTTTTAATTATTGTTGCTTTAACGAAGCTGGATATACAGTATGAGAAACCGTACTGTAGTTAAGCATTTGCTCAGCTGTCGTGCAGAAGATGTGTTCTTGTCAAATGTGCCGTGACCTATCCTCGAAAAGTGAGACTTTTTCATTTACCTGGGTCTCCATTTCAGCTACAGTGATACCCTGAGGCAGAATTTGTTCTTTGCTTCCATGTCTTAAAATTTAACTGGACAAAAATACTATGTGCCTGTTTGCTGTTAAATACTGTAGTTATACTGAGGGTTACCAAGAACACAGATCACATGAATCTGATACGCTGATGTGGAAATGCCACTATATTACCCTAAGACATTCTCCTATATATTTTTCCTCTCCCTTCTCTAAGTATGATCTGCATGTTTTAGTATTATCATGAGGAGAATCAACAACTTTGTACAACATCGCCATCTAAGAATGGCAAACATTAAACCAGAAACATTGTCTGAAATCCATATTTACATAGAAAATAGGATTATGAAAAACAATTCTAACAGGAAGCAGACATTTTCTGGATGGGCATTATATCCTATTCCAACCCAGGGCTGCTACCAAAAGGAGCCATCCATGCATTCTGTGACAAAGCTGACTGATTTCTCTTTCTAAGATGCATATCCTTCTCCAACCAAGGGGATGGAATGCTCCCACCTGTATAGGACAAAGTTTGCTGATGTACTTTAAAATGTAGCTTTAACTTACAACTAGGAGTATTAAATAAGGCATAGCACTCACCAAATTCCCCAATCAGACTGCAATTAGCCCAAGAGATGGGTAGAGGTAGATGTAATTTTTCCTACTTGTAAGGAATCTGAAATTATCTAATACTTATTCAGGGACTCAAGTTTTTAGATGATGAAAAAAATAAATCAGAAGAGGAAACATGGTTTAATAAAGTGAACAGAGCTTGAGGGATCTGAAATCTGCTTAGCTTAGTCCTGGGGCTGTTCAATCTTTATTAATCAATTATGAATATTTACCAATATAGGAAATTGATTTTTCTCTTTTTCTTCATATACTAAGTCACGTAAGGAAATTTAAAGGATATAATTGTTAACCATTTGAAGATTCATCTTAATCAATCTTAAGTGATCTTATAATCATATAATTACAGGGATATTTACACAAACTGAACGTAGTCTGTATGTGCATATAGTTGCTAAGATTAATAGTAACTTTTTGGCATTTGCATATCCTAATTCTTTTTTTTTTTAAAGAGTTTAGTTTTTTTTATTTGCTCATTTATTTCTACTTTTTGAAGGAACTATTTTCTTCCTACTGCTGAGTATGGAACCATCTGTTCCATTAATTTAAGTGTAGTGATGCTCAGGATGGTATAGAGGTTAAGCTGACAATATTCTTAAGCTAACCCCACCTTTGTCATTGAGTTTTTCTTTGACAGTCGAGAAATTAAACCATAATTTCTCACTGGTAAATCTGGAGAAATACTATTCCCTAGCAAATGTGATTGTTATGGACATTAAATAAGATAATAGAGATACAATCTGGATCCCTGTGTTTGGCATATAGTAGATTCCCATTAAATATTTTAAATATTAACTAAAATTATTATTATCATTTCTCAGAGGCTTCTAAGCACCTATTTCTTAAAAATCTTAAATGATATGTAAGAATACTAGTTAGTCACAAAAACATTATGCATATTTTGTTTTATTTCCAAAAGGTTGTGATTGTCCACTCTGGTGTAATATTTCTTTGATTCTTTAGTAGTTGAAGAAGCTACCCCTACTTATCGTGGGATCGATAGTAACTTAAAACAGCAGATTTTAGTAGAGCTCTAAAATTGTTATTTTTAATGGTCCTTTTTTGAACCTAATTCCCAAGTTTCTAAATGTTTTCATTCTCATCATTTCATCCAGTATGACTTCTATGTCTGTATCATTTTCTGTCTATTCTCACTAATGTTAGCATATTGGAACACTGAATTATTTTATTTTTTATTTTTATTTTTCATCCTTACTAATTTGAATGCAAAGGACATTAAATTAATATTTATAACTTGGGGGCTGTACTCTTATTTGTGCTAATAATTAACTCATAAAAGTTTATTACCTTTCCCTGAGCCTTAGATTTCAACTCTACTGTGGCAGAAATCTTCATTTATTTTGTTCAGTGACATACTTCAAACCCCTAGTACAGTCTCTAGTCATAGTGGGCACTCAAAAAAAAAAAAAAAAAAAAGAAGAAGAAGAAAAATTCTTGCTGAATAAATCAATGAATAAATAAATGAGTTATGCCAATTTTGAATGATTAGGCAGTATCTCAATCTCATCCAGTTCTAATATTCTAAAGAGTTCATGCTAATTGAACTCCCATAAATTTCTATATTTTTGGCTTGATTAAAAAACCGCATACAGAACTCTTTTTTGCTCTGTCCATAATATTTATGTCATGACTCTTTTCTAATACCAGATTGACCTTTTGACCATTGATTTATATCCCAGACTCACTTCCCTCATACTTACTTTTGGTTTGTTGATGCTACCTCCTTTTTTGGTATTCTTTTTGTTTTTTAATATGCCTAGAACTTTCTAATTTAGCTTTACCTTGGTCCATCATTTAATTCATACATCATAAATCAGTCCAGTTCTTTCATTATCTGAGTTGCAAGGCTGGTCAATCACTGCTAAAGAACAATTCCCTACTTTTTACAGTTCTCTTGTCTTCTTCAAAATGGATATCTTTTGAATTCTTATGTTCTTTTTCTCTAACATATCTCTTAGATTCTTGAATTCAGTTCTTTCATCTCCAACTTCTCTAATCCCATACTATTCAAAGTAGAATCCTTTGACAACCTCATTTAATATCAAGTGGGACACTGATTTTAAGAGTCCACAAATTGATGGGTTCTTCCAGAAACCTACTGAGTCAGTAGCTAGGGGGAGAGAATATCCAAAATCTGGACTTTTCACTCACACACCTGGATAATCTTGAGTTATGCTCATGTGTAAGGAACAGTGCTTTACTCTAGTGGTGTTAATTCACCATGGACTCTTGAACTATAATTTTCTGTGATTTTCTGAATTTCTGTAAGTTTTATTCTAAAAATCCAAAAACAAACAAAAACTCCATTTCAGCAGACTAAGCATTTCTTTTAAAATACATATCTGGCCTAAATTAATTGGATCAGATTGTGAAATTAATTTAATTATTAATTATGATGTCAGTTTTGGGATTTTTTTGGAAATGCCCTCTATCAGTTTTAGGAAGTTTTTTTCTTTCCCTAGTTTGTTCAGGGTTTTGGTGACCAAATGGTGTTGGCTTTTTCAAATGCCTTCTCTGTGTCTATTAAGATGATCATGTGTTTTTTATCCTTTTTCTGTTGATGAGTTGTATTACATGTGAATAATAATAAATTCAATGTAATAAATTTCCAACAGTGATGTCATAACGATTCAATGTAAAGTGGGGGTGAGGGAGGAACAACCTTTGCAACAAATGATGCTGGAGCAACTAGATATCAACATGCAAATGTCTGAATCCCTTGCTTACACCATAAAAAAAAAGCCCCAAATGAATCAGGGACCTAAAAGTAAGAGCTAAAACTATAAACTCTTAGAAGGGAACATGAGTGGACTTTTGTGACCTTGGCTTAGGCAATGGTTTCTTTGACATGACATCAAAAGCACAATAAAAGAAAAAAATAGATAAATTAAGCCTTTGCAGAATTAAAAAATAAAAAAACTTCATGCATCAAAGGATACTATCAGAAAATGAAAAGACAGTGCTCACTTTGGCAGCACATATACTAAAATTGGAACAATACAGGGATTAGCATGGCCCCTGGGCAAGGATAACACCCAAAATTGAGAAGCATTCCATATTAAAAAAAGAAGAAGAAGAAGAAGAAAAAGAAGAAGAAGAAGAAGAAGAAGAAGAAGAAGAAGAAGAAGAAGAAGAAGAAGAAGAAGAAGAAGAAGAAGAAGAAGAAAACAAAGTGAAAATACAACCCATAGAATGGGAGAAAATATTTTTAAATCATATATATCTAATAGGTGTCCAGTATATAAAATTTATAAACTCAAACATGAAAAGGAAAAGAAAACAACTGAAAATGTGCAAAACATGTGAATAGTCATTATTCCAAAAGAATATATACAAATGGCCAGTAAGTGCATGGAAGATGCTCAAAGTCATGGGTCATTCAGGAAATGCAAATCAAAACCATGATGAAATACCCCCTGACACCAACTAGAATGACTAGTCAAAAAAAAAAAAAAAAGTGTTGACAAGGAGAAATTTGAATCCTCATACACTACTCATGGGGATAAAATTGTGTAAATACTGTGAAAATAATTTGGCAGTTTCTTAAAACTTTAGACATTTTTTGCTTGATGACCCAGAAAGTCCATTCACAGGCATACATGCAAGAAAAATGAAAATGCATGTTCACACAAAAATTTACACTTGAATGCTGAAAGAAGCATTTCTCTTAACAGCCAAAAGTAGAAAAAAAACCAAATGTTCATTAATTGATAAATACATAAACAAAATGAGATGTATTAATATAATGAAATATTGCTCAGCTATAAAAAGGAATAGAGAAGTCATAAAATGCTACATGGGTGAACCTTGAAAATATATACTAAATGAAGAAAACAAATCTCTAAATGTCACATATTGTATGACTTTACATATATGAAATTCCCATAATTGTCAACTCTATAGAGATAGAAGGTAGATTGTTAATTGCCTAGAATGGGGGAAGGAGGATTTGGGAAAAATAATGACTGCTAACACACAAGGTTTCCATTTGGGATGACAATAGTGTTCCAAATTAGTTTTTGGTGATGGTTGCACAACTCTTTCTGTGAATATACTAAAACTCATTGGATTATAAAATTTAAGTGTATAAATTACATAGTAGGTGAATTTTATCTAAATAAAACTATTAAAATGTTCCGATTGAGGGAATGGTTGCACAGCTCTGTAAATGTACTAAAAATCATTGAATTGTACACTTAGAAAAGATGAATATTATGGTATGATAAAAAAATCTCAAAAAAGTTGCTTTAAAAGCCATATGTAATGTTAAAAACAGCTCATTTAGTTTGAGAGAATTTATTTATTGTGGTAAGAAATGGTAGGCGAAGGATCTTGAAGGAATAACGTTGTAGCCATAACTGAATAGAGAGTTTCTATCCTGGAATAGCAATAAAATCCTGGCTAGCACTTGGGCTATAATTATCACCATCACCAACATTTACCGATGCTGTTGGATTTTCCTTCCTACTCTGGGCATAGTATCTCTATTTTTTGTAACCATAGTGTCAATTATATCCTAAATGAGACTTTTCACCAAATCTTACCCATACTGAATTCCATTGTTGTAGAGGAATACAGGTGACTTCAGTTTTACCTCTTGCTTGTGCCAAAAGTATTCATTTCTTATATATATATGTTTTTTGTAAGTATTTTGGTAAATAATAAAAATAATAATAGTGACAATAAATAATGGCTAATATATACTGAATAAATTTTCTATGTGCCAGTCACTTTCTGCATACTATAAATGCATTAATCTTCCAAAAAGGATAATATTATCTTTACATGAGAAAAAGAAGGATGTTCTTCACTTGCAACATCTGGTTATACATTTGGAAATACAAATTCCATTATTTTCACCGTATTGAATATGCTACCCATTTCTATCTCATCATGCATCCTCCCAAGTAAACAAACCCCACATTACTAGTGTAGTTCAGTTGCTAACTGAACCTTGGTATTTCTTTGCCATCCAAAGTATGCATAAATATTTTTGGTTGACTTGTGTGTATGTGTTTAAGGGTGGGGCCAACATGTTATGATACATAATTTTCTCTCCATAATTGAAGGGTAAAGACCAAGAGTGAAGGTTCACCCCTTTTTATGCCCCAACCTATTTAAGTTAAAAACTTTTCCATCATCTTCTCCTTTTTTTTTCACTGAGTTTTCATATCCCAGTGTTCATGTTTTAAATTTGAATTTTTCCTCAGTGAATATCTGAAGGTTCCTGTGTATTTGTTCTGAAATCACCCTCTGCTCAATAAGTCCATCCCTCTAGTCCCCTGTCTATATATTTTTTCCAAAGTGACTGCTTGCAGTGTTTCACTAATAGCCTTGAACCCCACTCTGTCCACATGCTGGCTGCTAGCCATCAAAAACATAGCTGGAGGTGGGGGGGAGAGTGAGCTGCCATGTTAAATCGCCTCCTTCCCTCCCTCTGGGAAAGGACCTTAACCTCAAGCACTTTCAGTCAATCACAGTCCAAGAGAGAACCTTGAAAATGTTCTGCAGCACTGATTGGTTCCATAAAATATGCTGGCTGGATGCAGAAGTTGAGTTTCTTTTAGCTTATTTCATAATAAAGGGCAATGCATGTGCTGTATTCATAGTAATTCAAATCTGACACAAATAATACAGCAAATAATTACAGTGACCTTTAACTCACCTCAAATTTAAACAAAGGTTAAGCTGCCCTTTGCTAAAGTAAATATTTTCTGTAGTCAAATAAATGTAGACACCTTTGGAGAGGAGAATACATTGCCAAACTAAACGAATCTGAAAATGGTTACAACAGAATAATTTCAAAACATAAAGAATGCAGGGCTCTTCAGCATAAACAACATCCAGACATGCCGGCATCTGCCATTATTAATTTACCTTACAATATTTCCAATGGGCTTCCCCATATGTTTGCTGGGAACTGTTGCTTGAAATTTCTGTCCAGAAGGGCAGATTTCAAAAAGAAATATTAAAAGTAAGAGAATTTAGCTCTCCTCTCTATACCCTGATTCAGTAAACAATTTATATTTTATTCCATAAAGCTGAACAAAGCCTGAAACATCTAAGTAGTTTCCATGCATACTCTGAGTCTTAAAAAATAAACCCAGAAGACAATGCTAACTGAGCAAAGGAAGCAGCTGAGAAGTTTATGTAGTTCTTATACCAAGGTTTAGCCGTTGATTAGATAAGGGCCAGGTGTGTTTTTGCATGTTTAATTTGTTTAGTCTATGTCTATTTTAAATTGCACTTAAAAAAAAGAAAAAACTTAGGGGTGGACTATATTATGTGTACCTAGTCTTTAATTTTAGAAGTTTATTTAAAAAAATAATTATTCTCTTTCTGAGGTTCAAATGCTAATGATATGTTGACTGTGAAAAACAGGTCATCAGCTTGTTACTGCAATTGGTATTGCCTCCAAATTCTCCCTCCGTTAAAATAATAAGGTCACCTGATTTAATTAGGAGTGTTCAGCATGCCTATAATATTTTTGGTCACAATTTGAATTACATGTCTCAAATAGGGATTAAATTTACATATAATAGGGCAATAATTGTATGTTAAAAATGTTTCTCTCACTGCCAACTCTGTTATTAAGTAAAGGCCCAAGATGTTCTTGGAGACCTAAATTAATGGGTTTATGTGTAACCATTTTTTAAAAAAAATAGATGCAAAGCCCAGGTCAATAAAACCCTCCTACATGTCTCTCTTAACTCTCTGACTCGACATTTTTTCCTATTCGTTACCCCCATCTTGAAGCTGTGGGAGCAACAGCACTTGAGTGATTATCTACTTCCTTACCAACAGGGTGCAAATCTAGGATCTAATCTATCAATAACCATGGGGAGTAGCTATTTGTTGTCTCAGAGACGGAGCTCTTCCTGGGTTTTTCCTCTGTACTGAAATGACTGACACTGACCTTGACAGAAGCACATGAATTTGAAATGCGGAAATGAATTATTGTAACAGTAAAAGTGAACTAGCCGTGGAAGTTAGTGGACTCTTATTACTCAACATTCGGTGAGGAATCTTCTTCTACTACCCTGTAAGAGTCTTATCTTCTCTTGCAGTTCTGAAACCCTTGAATCTCCCTCTTCTGAACCCTTCCTCTGATGAAGGAAAGATTACTCAGAAAAAAGAAACATTCTCTCGGGGAAAGTGCTATACTGTTCCAAGGGATAGCCAGAGACAATTTATAAAGAGCACAAATCTAAATCAAGAGATACAAAATTTTATAACTCCATTATGTACTATTCTTTCCTTAGACCATGGTGCTTCTATGAATTTTTTGGATTTGGAGGAAGTTACTGCTGTGAAGTTTAAACCCCTTACTCTCTCTAAATTAAAATACACCAGCCCCTCACAGATTCTACTTCTTTCTTTCTAAAACACTCACCGGGGAGATCTTCTGCATCTTATTAAGAGCAGAGTTCATAACCAAAGTTTAGAGTGCGAATCACATTGGATCCACAAAACAGAGGTTATAGGGCTGACTTTGTGCTAGTTAGGATGGCTTTTTTGTCTTATTCTCTTCTTAACATTTAGGACTTAGACTCTGAATTTACTTATCTAGTCTACTAATACTTACTTGCTGTTCTTTTCTGATTCTTCTTCTTCTCTTTGGATTTCAATATGTGTGAAAGAGAATCTGACATATGCATATACTCACAGAAGTATCTATGATACTCTTCTGCTAAATCTATTTTCCTTGTCTTAGAATGTGGAGTTAAAGTGCAATGGAGTTCTATAACTAAAACATCTATTCTTTCTGATCAAGAGATTTTTCTTCCATAAGCAGAGTTTGTACTACAGAGGTGTGAGTGGGAAGACCAGGTGCATTAGAGCAATAGATAGAATGCATCAGTATTATTTTGGAAAACCATAGTTGTTTGCTTAAATAGCTGTAATGCTCTCTGAGAAACTGATGCAATGTTTCCTAAAGAGGAGTAAGGTCCCTCACATTGGGCAAAGTGGGAGGATTTTCAAATGGAATTTTTCATGAAGTTACAAGCTGTTAAAGTGGGCAAAGAGAGCTTTTTAGACATAGAGAAGGGATGACATCATCAGTAAGGAAAATGTACTCAAAGACTAAAGATGCAAGAAAAGAGCAAAATAGAGCCAGTGAGTCTGATCAAAACAGCAAGAATATCTGAGAAATAAGGTACCAATGAACTAATGGCTACACCTGGTCTGAGTTCAAGGACCAGAATGGGTATGGCTGCTACATATGGCATGCAACTTGAAGTCAGAGGGGACAGAGTATGGAAATCAGAATAGAAAATGCCAGTTATCTTGGAGCTATGTGTGTGCTAGAGGGATGATAGCTGCCTGGAATGAATAGAATTCTGAAATGTGGGGCAGTAGGAGTGAATCATATGGAGGCAATGGAAGTAATAAAAGGGAGGGGCCAGGATGTTTTGCCTAGTGGAGTGACGGGAACATAACTGAGAATGAGATGTTACCAATTAGGTAAATACTTCTCAGAGAAAGACTGGTAGAAAGTATTTTCTCCATTTCTCAAAACAGTCTCTTAACTTTATTCAAAAGACCCCTGCAAACTTATAATCATCTTTAATATAATCTTGGGAGCCTCCTATACATACTCTTGGGAGCTTTTCCTCCTATCTCTACGGGAGAAAAACCACACTCCTCTCTCTCTTCCCTCTGTGCCTTGTCTGACCTAGCCTCCTGTCTTACAATTACTTGAAAACCTGTTTGCCTCCTTCACTAGGAGGGAAGCTTACCAAGAGCAGGTTATTTTTTCCTTCTTTATTTCTCTTTACCATGTTTGATATTTTGGTAGGTGTTAAATAAATATTAAATGGAATGTAATTTTGATGACTGTCCTGGTTTTTACTAAAGTTCTGGCCACAAAGTTTATTGGTAGTGGGGATGGTTGAATCTACCAGTGGGGGCAGAGGAAGTTTCCTTCATTTGGGTATCTGTTTGGGCAGGGAAAAGGAGATAATGCTCTTTGACAATGGCCCCTGAAAATAGTGTGTGAATATCGTGTTTCTAGTATAGGCTGTGATTTTACCGCTCTCAGTTACTGGAGATGAGGCTACAAGACCACTTGTATGAGGAGTAAAGTTATTCCATTGCAGAAAAATATAAAGACCTTGGAAGAAATTATTCTTTGACCTTAGTTCTTTGAGAAAGCTATGTTTCTCTTGATCACCTGGCATAGTTTACCTCACATGTGATGTAAATAAATCTTATAACTTTTTTTTTTGTTTTTACTTTTTGCTTTGGCTGCTATTGAAGCTCATTGAAGTGTTGTCATATCATCTTAAGTGATTTTATTATACTTCATGTCCTTTGTTTGTTTATATTACCTCTTCCCAGGACTCTTATGATTTTAATCCTTTCTCCCTTCACCTCAATACTGTATTATATTATCATATGATTTTCTTTTTTAATAAACCATCTCAAATACATCTGGGAACAAGGCAGGATATAAAGTAATTAATAAGTAAAATAAATCCAGGCACGTTAGCCCCACATTCTACCTGCCTGCCAATACCACATAATACAAACCACATTGCACTGTTTAGAATGAATGAAAGCAAAGGTCTCGAGTTGGTGGCTAACAGGCAAAATCCTGCCCACTGACATGTTTTGTTTGGCCCACACAGTGTGTTTAGAATATGAATTACTTGCCAACCTTTACGAATCAGAAAATTTTACACGAAATCCCAGTTTTTCTTAAAGGGGCCTCCATTCCATGATAGCAATGCGTGAGTAGCTGCTCCTTCCCCTGTCCAGGCAGTCCCTGATACTCAATTTTATTTCTGCTATATTTCACTTGGCCCTGTTGCGTTCATTTATATGACCTGCTAGACACTATCAGGATTTTGCTCGGGGCTCCTGCATTAATGAGATGAGCAATTTACTTAAATAAGTCATCATTATTCACTAGCCTTTTTTTCTATTAATAAAATAATGGTAGATATTTGTTGTTGCTTTTCTTTTTTCTAACATGAAAGGACCAGCTGATACTTTATAGCTTAAACCTGAAAAACAATCTGCTCGTTTACAATATTTCTATTCATATATGGTAGCTCCATGTATCAGGGGGTTACTATTCAAGCCACCCCCGATCTTTCAAATCACAGTCCTGAATCTGGAAATGAAACCTTGCAACAGCTATCAGAAACCTGTCTTAGTGTCATGTATTACAATATTTTGACCTCAGTGAGGGTCCTAGTGACTCTTACTTAACATAATATTCTAACCAGCTTGATTATCTTTGCATTAGCCCAGAGCAGAGTATAAATATTGTTAAATGCAAGCTCAGTTATGAAAGGAAAAGTGACAAAACACACTTTGATACTTGGAGACCTATGTGCCAAAAAGAAAAAAAAGAAAAGAAAAAAAATGCTAAAATTCTAGACTTACGACTTGGTGAAATTAAGTATTTTCACAAATGTTCAATTACATTCATATTTTCCATATAAGAAAATGGTGGGCCTACCGTGTCTCACATCACCATGGTGTGCAGGAGCTGGCTCCTACTGGCTCATGACAGCCAATGTTGCCTGCCTTTTCTAAACTCTGTACTTGCTGATGTCATATTGTGTTCTTTTTGTTTCTTTCTAGAGAGCCGGTTGTTAAACATTGGTAAATTGTTTAACATTTACCAACTCATCATGGCGTCACACCCAAGCAAATCCTGCCAGGCCTTCTCCCCATGGCTTTGTAGCTTTGTGTGTGCTGTTGTCTGTCTCTCCACTGAAACACTCACCTTCTACTTCTTCTGTTAGAGAACTACTAATTTTCCATTAAAACTCATTTATACATAAGCTCCTCTGTGAATTCTTCTCCAATTTTAGACAGAAATAATTATTAGTGACATATCAAAATTATTCCCATCATATTTGACTTGTCTTTTTACATTTTGCCTCTTCTTTTATATAGTGATTTATATAGTTCTTACCTTCCATGAAGGTAAGAACACTATATTTTCCTTCTCCTGATTATGTATCCTTATTTGAAATCTTTCCATCCTAGGCCATAATGGTTTCTACTCTGGAATGTAAGGTGTTGCTGAGCCTCGTTGATTTCCTGGTAAATGAGTAAAGTAGATAATTCTTGATCTTTGGCTCTGAACTATCAACTAATAAAAGCGAGAGATTAAAAAGCAAGGCATAAGATAGGAAAATGAAGGACCAGGTTCTCATATCCAGCAGAGGGAGAAGATAGTTTTATTAAAGACTGAGGTGCATTTTTTTCCTGTCTCCGTAAGGGCCACCTGGCATGGTCCAAGCAAGTATATGAAATTTTTTAAAATATGATAGTTGTTTTAGGGAAAAATGATTAAATAAGTTGTCTCTTAGCAACACTGAGTGCTCATCCATGTTGCCTTACCTTTGCATAGGACTTTCTCAAAACACAGCCACCTAAACTTTCTGCGCGCCCCACACAAATTGTGTGACAGGTCACAGTTATTTAATATAAGCTAATAGTCACCATGTCTCACAATCTATTTCATGTAAGTCTCCCCACATCAGTAAATTAAAAACTAAATTTGTACCCAACTCATTTCCTTCCCTAGAAATTAAATATGATTCTGGCAAAAACACAGACAGCTCTTACATTATTTGGTGCTTTTGTTATTCAATGATTATGCTCAAGGAGCTTCATTGCTTGTTATAAGCTTGGGATGTGAGGAAAATTTCAAAGCAAACACTGCAACAGTTTGTGGCCGTTTCTGTGTCATCGCCAAGTTGTTTTTTTCTTTGAACGTTCTTTGATTCTTCCCCTAAAAGAAAGAAAGTCTATTCAGTAGCCTCAAAGTGTGGATGTTGTCCATAGCAATCTGGATGAGAATCAGTGGCAGGAGGCTTGCCTCTGTGTCTATGGTTCAAGGGAGGATGTCACTCTTCAGAGACAGTGTGAGCAATGGGGAAGCAGGGGAAGTTTCTGAATGACCTCACAGCGTGAGACGCGCGGTCAGTACTGTAATAATGGTTTACATTGGCAAGACTCCACTTCTGGGGTGGTCCTTAGTGACATTGTCAAGAATCTCTTTCATTAGTACTGTGAATACTGCAGGGACACATTGGTTGAAAGGTGAAAAGTTGGAAACACTGCTGTTTTTCATGGCTAGGGATAAGGAGAGTCCATTTAGGAGCTTATAAGAAGCTGTTTTTGAAAGAAAATACAAAACGCCACCACAGTTTTTCATGAGTTCTCAAATGCACTGTAGCACAGTCTCTCTTGATTAACAAACTGCTCTCTCTGTCCTGTTAGAAATGTGGCTTCCTTTCAGTAGTGCGGTTTTTTGCTACGAAATCTCAATTTACTGAGGTTCAGAGGTTAATGGTTTAGGCTACAGGTAGCAGCAATTATCTAAACTGGAGAGCAAATAGTATGAAATAACTGACATGCATTTTATCAAGTTTATCGATTAAGGTTTTGTGTTTTTTCTGTGTATGTAAGTGAAGATTTGTTTCACATAATGTAACAACCTGTGAAAATCTGGCATATTATACTCCCAGACACACACAGATCTTCCTTTTGAATTTTTTAATTAGTAATGTCAACAACACTGGTGATCTAGATTTAATAATTGCTTTACTGCAAGTGTGCACTTTCTTGCTTTAAATTTATACATTTAAGGGAAAATATAGAAACAATTGATAAGTTGAACAAGCATGTTCAATTTAAAACTAGATCAATTTAAAACTAATAGACCTCTTCACATTTTAGAAGTTAATTTACATTCCCTGTGATGTCTATTCTATCCAGTCTTGAAAGATCTAAAGATGTAAAGAAAGACCTAAAATCTACATCTAATCATATATCCACAAGCACATCTTTCCAAATATGATTGATTGACATTTTAGTAGTGCAAAACTTAATGTTATAAAATCTTTAAAATATACAACAGTATCACAAATAAATCTTTATGTTAGTGTTATATTTAAGATAATAATGGATATGTAGTTTATTGCTTGAAGTTTTTTTTTTTACTCTTGTATTTCATCTAAAGTTAGATTTTAATTCATAAATCCATTTAGCATGTCATTTGGATATTTCATCTTCATTAAAACTTATATTTTTGTAATTATAAAATATATAGTTATGTTAGATAATTTGAAAAATACTGAAAATAAACACACAAAGACATTCTCAATAACATTTTATTGTTCTATCTTTCCAGGCTTATATCTGTGTGTTTTACTTTTTCTATCTATAAATACATATTTTCACAAATGCAAAATACTTACGTAAACAGTTCAAACATTACAGAAACGTATACTAAAAAAAATAAATATTCCTCAACATTTCATTCCCAGAACTAAAAAATGTCAATAGCTTGTTGTATAGATTTGCAGATTTTTCCTATGAATTAAAAATATATAACTAGATAGGAAGTTATATTTTTAAAGAAGTGGATTTGTTTTGCACATACCCTTTTAAAAACTTTTTTCCCTCAAAGACAAAAAGAAAAAAAATAAATTTCCAGGTAAGTATATTCTGTGTTTATTTTTAATGTGTAAAATTATTGTTACTTATAATTTTGTAAGAATCTTTATTTATAAGGATAATTGTAATCATTTCTCATAATTATGTAACATTTTCATAATTATTTAATTCCAAAATAGACCATTGCACTATTTAGAAATAAACATTTTCATAATTTTGATGTCAGTTTAATGGTTTTCCCTATAAGTAATAGATGAATATCTGTGCTTTTTCCTTTCCTCTTCTTTTTCTTCTTTTCTTCTTCTTGCTGTTGAATCTTATCAGTGGAAAATATTGTACCAAACGGCAATGAAAATCTTCAGGCTCTTGCTTTCTATTGAGTAATTACTCAATACAATCAATCTTTATACCTTCAGTGTCAAAGAGTATGTTTCCCTAAAATTCTGTACTTCTGCGGTCCCATTGATAAGCTCAACATTTATACTTTGTATTAAATGGCAGAAAAAAAAAATATTCTTGCTAAGAATTTTAACCTAATTTTCACCAAAATCCATTGGTATTTCCAAAAATTATTGAGCACCTTGGTATGGAGCAAAAGCATGGCAGCTGGAAAGCAAATGGAGAGAATTTATTCCCAGATTAGCCCTTCCGTTTTTGAGAATTTAATTATGAGAACTTATAATTATAACAATTATATGGAGAAATTTAAAGTGTTTGCTAAAATAATTGCTGTAAAGTAATAAGCATGAATGGCAACATGACAATTAACCATAGTTAAATGTAGTGTGAAGTGGGCTAGCTCTTGAGAGGTGAGGCTCTGAAGCAAAACCTATGGAGGATGCTTCCAAATGGATTCCCATAATGATCTGGAAGTTGGCTCAGATGACCTTTCTGATTGAGTGAAGTCCTCCATAGGTTTACTCCAGGTACATGTAGGATTGAGGAAGGGGGATTTTTATCCTCATTTTCACATTAAAATTTTCTAAATTTTGCAAATGGCAGAAAGCTTTTTGCCTTCATTTTAAAAGTAAAGGAATCTCAGAACTAATTACAAAAAATATATGAATTCAGTGCCAAAAACATAAATAAGAATTCCTGTTAGTACATGGATTTTTAGGAAGAGAAAGTGAATTCTCACTTTTAGTAAGTATCCCTCTGCATTTGGTTTGGATGTAGATTTTATGGTAGACTGAACCCAGAAGATCTGTTCAAATTTATAGATACTACATAAGGGCATACTACATCACAATCTCCTGAAAGACAGGAGCCATGGTAGATTAATCTTTATATACTATCACGTGTATAGTTGGCACACACAACATCCTGGTCTGAAATAATGAGTAAGTGAGGGAATGTGTGGACTGCAAGAGTGAATGAATACTCTCAGCTAAGGCCAAACCTAGAATGTGAGCCCATTCTGAGGTTTCCTTACTGGCCTGACACCTGCTAGAAGGTCCTGGCCAGATCATTTGATTAGTATGTTAAAAACTAAGGGATTTACCTGAAATGTAGTATAATTATATCTCTTTCCTCCGCAATGACTGAGTACCAGAGTCCGTGGGTCAGTCTTAGTCAAAGTTATAAACAAGAATTCAAAGTTTACTTTGGCAATTCCTGTACTTTATCCTCTTTCTCTCCTTCCCATGTTTTGAATCTAGGTGTCCAGTCTCCTGGTGCTGTCTTCTTTCCACCCAAACTTGCTCTGAAGAAAGAATCTGGAAATTTCAGTTTCAAAAAAGTACAAATGACTGGTATGGCTACTATTTTGCCTCTCCCACAGCCATTTTTACATTAACAGATAAAGAAGTCCTCTACTGCTTTCTTGTTTGCCTTTTGCTGGAGGAATGAGAATTTATATATATAAAAAAATTAGGTATACATGACTTGAGGTTGGAGAAGTCTGGGGGTTTAGAGGTTCAGCTGATATAAATTTTTGATCTTTTATCTGTCCACTCCTTGCTCTGGATTTGGTCTCAAATCTTACAGCTCTCTCAGTTGCAGTGGCGAAATTAACTCTGCCTCATGATATTTTGGTGATGTATTCAGTCCTCCTTGGACTTTCTCAAATCCCATCATTGTTGTTGGGCTCTGTCTCTTAAGAAAACCACGACGTTCCTCTGCTTTTTTTCACTTCCATGAGATTTCACAGAGGACTGGTGCTGCACTTCTTATTAATAATATTAATATTAATCTAACCTAAATGTGAGCCTTTGACATGAGCATAATAAGGTAGGCCTAAGGTGAGGCTATTATGGGCTTCTAGACCTTGATCACTGATGTGAAACTTGCTATTTTGAAGGAAGTATCTGAGATGTAGAAATGTGAGAATTGTTTGGAATCATAGGACTTTAAAGCTGGGAGTGATCTTAGAAATTATCTTGTCATTATTATTATTTTTTTATTTTAAAGATGATTAACAGTATGAATAAATAAAACATCAAGCACAACTGACTGTACCAGGTAGGAGGATAGAGAAAGAAATGTTGAGTTACTCTTCTGGCCATGCTTAAATGTGTTACAGTGGAGGAGTTACAACTCTTATAAAATAGAGAAAATTCCTCTGCCCTATTTACAAATGGTGGTTGAATTTCTGGTTTCCCTTCTATTTTTTCTTTCCTCTTGAATACAAAACTAATACTGAGAAGCACATAGAAGACAATCATTATTAAGAGTAAGGAATTAGCTGTGCATCGTAAAGCCCAGTATATGATTTGCAGGCTTTATAATCAGAGGTGAAGTATACCTGGAATTCCTCAGTAGAATCACGTTGTTAGATTCACAGGTTGTCATGGATTGACATGATCATTGCATTTGTATTGCTATGTTTTTTTCTTTTCTTTCATTGCTTCTGTAAATTCATGGATAACAGAGTAAGATTTATTTTCTCATGCTGGTGCATGTATCTTATAAAATACATGAATTTAAAAGAGAAGATGTTATGCATCATTCAGAAAACAACGATGCCTAGACAAAGATAACTTTGCTGCCTACTGTTAAGCTTGGACTTCCTATTTTGCTCAATATGTTTCAAGAGCAATCCAAGTCACTACTGTTTTCTAGGTGATTAGTGAATTTTTCCATAGCAATGTTCTTTTCTTCCACTGAAGCTCTATGTCAAATGTTTCTCATTCAGAAATGGTATGAGACATATATTTATAAAAAATACCACATGTCGTCTATTGTATATATATATCTAAAAAACTGCATTTCCAGCATTTCAAAAGGAGCTGCTTGTAATGTAATTAAGACTTTCTGAACACTAAAAGACAATCTCATTTTACCAAAAAAAAAAAAAAAAAAAGAGAGAGAGAGAGAGAGAGAAAGAAAGAAAGAATGAAGAATTGATTGAGTTGTCCTCTCTAGTTTGTATGATAACATTCCATGGTTCTCTGGTCCCTGACCAAGGTAAACTGAAATAAGGATTAACTGACTATTGCAAAGGCTAATTTACAGAAACCACATGAGGAGTTCCTGAGGACAGCCAAGATAACAAAAATATTTTCCACGTTGTTTACAGTGGAGTTAGTCAGTTTATTAGTTGGAGTGCTTCATTATGTATAAAAGATGCCAATGATAGTCTCCTAGTCAAAATAAACAGGCACAAAGTATTCCGCATATACAATTTGTGGGGAATAGTTACTTTGCTATTTATTTAATAATTGACCATAAATGGAGTCAAAGTGCAAAGGGAAAAACTAAAAAAGCAGCCCACTAAGGGCTTTTTGAAAGATTGATAAATAATGTGGAATCTCAATTAGGCTGTAGAAGGAATGCAGATATTAAAAATTTGGTCAAGAATCTAATTAGCTGGAGGTAATTAAACAGTCTCACACGGGGTCATTAATCTTTTCCACAGACCTTTGATGTTTTGCACACTGTCTTCTAGTCATTAATAAAATTCATAACACTCCACTTTGTGCTGTTTTATCATCATGTTTTTTCCCTGTAAGAGCATAGAGCAAGTGTCATTGTATCACAAGGGCCTTACTTTAGTTAATTTCTTTTCCTCCCCCCATGCTTGTTAGAATTAACCATTTAATGATACAAATGAAAAGCAAAAGGCACACTTAAATTTGTCCTTAACTTTAGTAAATAATACAATTTTACAACTTTATCATTATTTTTTTAAAAAATGAGATCTCCATTGTTCCTGTGTAAATGTTTCTAGAAATGGTAAATAATAGTGAGACTACACTTAGCTATCTGAAGATTTACATCGTCACATATTAAAGTTGTAATTTCTCAAAGAGAAGAATAATTATTTAATTAAGGAAAGGAGAGTAAATGAAAATTATTTCACACAAACCGTACATGGAGTAACAAAGGAGCAGAATGCCATTCCAATAGTGCATTATTCTGATAAGTTCCAGAGTAATGCTATATTCGGAAATGGCTGAGATATAAAAGGCAAAGGAAATACAAAGACCACATTTAGAAAATATGATTTCTGTGATTGAGAGAAAATATTTCATTCATTTTCATAAATGCAATGTTTGTGTATGTATTATTTTATTTCAGTCTTTTACCCAAATACATTTCTGAAAAAAATGAAACTTGTTGTTTCACAGAATTGATTGTATTTGTAATAGAGCCTGTTACTCCTAAAGCCATTCTACCTGTCCCCTGGTAGATGATATTGAATCAGCAGAGAATACTAAAAGAGATTGAGTAGTTCTAAACATTTGACTGGAAGGATAATGCTCTTACAATGATAGCATAAGAGAATATATAGGGAATGGGTCATTCATCTGAAAACACCTAAAGACTTCAAAAGCATTCATTAAAGAAATCCAAGGAAATAATGTCTGCAGAATATTAAACACAGAGAATGTTATTTTATATTGATTGGTTGTTTCTGATAGGAGAATTGTTAACCCCCCTTCCAAAAAAAATCAAACTCATGTCAATTTAATTAAATGAATTTTCCTAAAAAAAAGATCACTTGGTTTTTGAGTTTGGGGGACTATTGGATTTTATCACATTAGTGTCTGATATTGTATTTTGTGTGGGTAAAAATCACAGCATATTTTCTTTTTCACAGCTGATTCTGATCTTCTAAATAATTAGCATTATTCTTTCAAATAAATGATAACATTTTCTAAAAAACAGAAAACATTTTCATGAAATCAAATTTTTTCTTAAAATACTATAACAAACTGTCACATTTAAATATCTATGCACACTTTTGTTTAAACACTAGGAGAAAATAGATATAGGAAAGACAAAACATGTCATTAATGTCATGCAAAGAAAGATCGTATAAAAGAAAAATGTCTGTAACTATTCACTAATAGTGCATTATGTAAGATTGAAATATAATCCATTAGGCATAATATAAAGAGAGAAAACATATCAACTTCATGTACAAGGAGTCTCTTAGAAAATCCATGTGGAATCCCCAATCAAAAATAGAAACACCCACTCACATTGATTAAAATTTAATAGTGATTTGACTAATCAGAATGTTTATTCTAAGCAATTACATAGTAAGGCTAATTGTTAAATTTGTACAGCTTTGTTATTCCTGATCCTCCAGTGACATAAATTTAAAACAGGTTGAAGTTAATGACTAAGGGAATGTAAATAAAGTAGCTAAGTGTTTTAAAATATTAAAGGGCTTAATAAAATTCTGGAGTAACGACAAAAACAAAAAAAGATTTAGATCACACTGTGAGCATCGGACTCACTGTGATGGATTCTGCACTTTCTGTTTGGAGAGCAATTAATTGTCTTAGGTGAGGTCCCGAATTGAAGATCTATTTTTAAAGCTATAAAGTCACTTTAAACAACATGAAAAGTATAGATGGAATTTATTGACACTGTATTTGAGTCAAATTTAAAACGGAGTAGTTTTATTTTATGCTTATATTCCCTGGTGCCTCTGTGTTTGTGTAAGTTTTAGGCATGTCATTTTTATTGGGTATTTTTCATCCAGGAGATATTGTCTATCATAGAGAAAAAATGAACAATGGACCACATATTAATGTAATTTATCATCATATGGCATATAAAAACACACATTTTAAAAAGCAGTTTTAGAGCATAGTGATTTAACTGTAAATAAAAAAACTAGGTATTTAATAATAAATAGCATTAAAGTTTCATTTTCATGAGAAAATAGTTAAACTCCATAAATATTGAAGCATTAGAAGATTTTTATTTTAATATTTAGGTGGTTTATATGCTATGTTTGTGTCAGCTAACTAGATATTAATGTGTGCTTTAAATAGTCTGCTCAAGAATCTAGACATATATATAATTTATCAGAAGAATAAATATTTCCTTTGGTAAATTTATCTTTATCTCTTTTGGTCCTAGAATTTTAATCTATTTCTTTACATGAATAGGACCTAGGCACAAAACAGAAGTAGAGTTCAATTGCATGAGTATTTGAAGTTCAGCACCACCTTCCAATTTCCTGGTTAACTGTAAGGTCATTCCCCAAACAGCAGGGCATAGGGGAAATACACAATTTTGGAATCATTATATCATTTCCTGTCCTGTTTCCTGTCAACTGTTCCTGCCAGAAATGGCTAATCATGACCTATTTTCACCAAGCAATAGAAGAAGCTGAAGTCAGAATTATGCTGTAGAATTAGATCACTCTCCTAAATGTAGTTATAAAATCTGGACTAAAGAGGGCAGAAGATACTCTATAAAAAAAAACTACAGAGCTCCAAGAAGAAATCTCTATGAGAAAATCATACTCACATTTGAGCATATGATAAAGTGATTTATTTCCAAGAAAATCTGTATAAATGGTTTAGCTACTCTGATGCAATGATTAACTGGAGTTTTAATGATATTTGTAGGTGTGAGCCTCCCTTTACACTCAGTGTTCAGCTTACTTCATTGCCTTTGTATTGGATATGAATGTTTTTAAAACATTCTTCTACATGTCTGGTAGTTTCCTTCTAGATACATCAGGAGCAAGAGCATAATAGTGGCCTGTCACTAGAACACGTCATTCACTTAATGTAAAATACAAAGTGTTTCTAATCTTTACTCCACCCTCAAACTTATTTTTTTAAAAATCATTGACAACACGTCACAAATGGATCTCTTTCCAAATTAATGTGAATTTCCATGTATATACTAGCTTAATAGACTTCTAATCTCTTCAATGAAAGTACATGCTCTCCTTTTCCCTTTTTTTTTAAAAAAAAGTATAAATTTATCTAGCAAAATTGAGACTCTGAAATCAGTCTGCATGGTGGGAAGTCAATGAATGATAATGATCACCATATGTAGGTACTAAAGGAAATTGCTGAATAGAGACAAGGCATCACAACTTCTTCCTTCTTTATTTTCAAGTGGCACACATTTTTATTTTAGTCTGTAGCTATCTAGTTAATCTGACGTCTTCAAAAACGTTTGTAGATATTTAGTAGTTAAGTAAACAGAAGAAATAGTTCCAAGAAAAAAGCATATTATTAATATTTTTTCATATGGATATTATATGGTTTATAATTTTTGCCAGGATACCACATTTTAATTGTTTTTCTTTCATTATATATCCTTATAAAAATGTTAACAATTATTAGGATGCTTCAAATATTCTGTCAATAAATACTTTCTAATTTAGTTTTAACTTAACATGAAATTTATCTTCTAAGAAAGATATTGTATGAAATAACTATTATAATTTTTATAATGGATATGACTGTCATTTCATTGACCATGTACATATAAAACTTCAAAAACCAAAAAAAAAATAAAATCAAAGTTCTTATCTTTATTATTAGGATGAAATATTCAGGTAACTGAAAATATTCACAGATGATGAGTTTAATGCTGAAATAAATGTCTAGAATGCTCAAATTGCTTCCATCTGGAGTAGGTTTTGTAATTTCTCACCTCTCAGAACATCAGAATATTGGCCTTGTACACTTGGATCCTTTTAAGCAGTGGACACTCCTAACAAGCACACACTATAGTAAATAGTGGCTGATTTCAGAGGATAAGCTTTCTTAGACTTTAGATGAATAGAAGACACTGTCACCCCCGGAATCCAAGAACATGGGCTCTAGGACATTTTTGCCCATACTTGTAAATGACTCTTCTTTTTTTTTTAATTTTTGGGTCAAAGAATCTGAGGCACCTCCCTAATGTCTGTTATGTGTTTTACTTTTCTGTCTTGTGGAGATCAAATTTCTGGTTAATTGTAGAATTGGAAGAAAGGAGGCCATCACTGTTACATTGGAAAAGAGCTTACAGATAACCACAATAATCTTAATAATTTCATGAATTCATGTGCATGGGTAAATATCACTTTGCATTCTTAAATAATATATTTCAAAATTCTAACAGTGAAAGGATTTTTAACACAATTTTTTTCCTAGTGTTTTTGGACTTAATATCCCATGAAACTTCCAAAATGGGGTATTCTGAAAATTCTAAGTAACTAAATAAAATATTCTCATGACCTTTATTGATCATAAAGTCTTATGAATCTATAATATAACTCTTAGATTCCTAGATAACACATGGGTTAATTTGAGCCTTTTGGTGTGTAGGTTGTCTCTGAATTACTTGTTGTGCTGGGAAAGAAACCCTCCTGGATTTGAACTTGGAAAGTTTAGTATATAACTGTTATCCTCGCATCTAGTTGAAGGCTTCTGCAGTACTTACAGTGATTGCTTTAAGGCCACATACGTACTTCATTATAGGCTGTGGCCTCTTGAAAGTTACAGAATTTTTTCACTTGCTGAAACATATCATTCCATGTGTTGAAGTTTAATTCACTTCAGGTCAGTAAGTATTTATTGAGGGCCCACTCAGAAGATCTAAGGATGGTAAACCAACCTGTCAGAATAAGCAAACAGATATTCCCCTAACTGATTTTTCTCCTAAAACATATGACTATAATCCTAATAACTACTGAGACAGAAGGGAGGCAGAGATGGTATGGAAAACTGCTACTTGAAAAACAAAAAATCAGAAATTCAGAGTCTATCCTGAGAATTGCTTTCATAATAGTGCCAGGTTTATAGTAGGCAGAGACTGTATTAGAAAATGTCCATAGAAATTTGTTAATAATGCTATTTAAAAAGTAGACTCATTTTGTTCTTGAGTAAAAAAAACACCTACCTAAATTTTAAACAAATGGTGCAGTGTGTGTGGGAGAAGTATTCATCAGGTTGTTTTTGTTTTACTTTATGAGGGTATGTTACATTTAATTTGTAGAAACAGTAAAAATGTATGATTCCTGTCAAGTTGATTCTTAAATAGGTGTACTATAAAGTAAAAATACTGATTTTTTAAAGGTACACAGATTGCACAAAGTTAAGACAAGATTGAATTTCAACATAATTATTTTAAGTATAATTAGTACAATCACAGATTACAAAATAATACTTACACCTTCCTTTGGACATCTCTACAGATCTCGTTTATAACTTTTTGTCTTGCCCTTTCTCTGTCATACAGCTCAGTTTTGTCCCTGGTATCATCCAGCATCATAGAGTGGAAAAATCATAGATTTTAGCCTCTTGGAGTCTTTCTTTATCTGAAAAAAGAAATAAAAATAATCCCCATTATTAGAATTCACTTAGACTGTATTTTCTGGCATTAATTCTACCTCAAGCTTAAGTCAATTCCTTAAGAAGGTACTGGAATATTTGATCAATAACAGATGATTGAAAAAAATGTGCAACCCTACTTTTTACGTGGACAACACATTTTTGGACACATGAAAGCTGAATTATTCTAAATCAGTCACGATGATTTATAGCAATACCTCTTAGGTACCGCATTTCCTTTGTGCTATGGTCTGAATGTTGGTATCCCCTTAAAACTCACGTTAGAACCTAATAAATCCCCAACGTGAGGTGGAACATTTAGGAGGTGATTAGGCCCTCATGACTGGGATTAGAGCCCTTGTAAAAGAGGCTTGAGGGAGCCTGTTCTCCCCTTCTGGCACATAAGGATTCAGCAGCAAAGTGCCATCTATGAAGCAGAGAGCAAGCCCTCACCAGATACGGAATCTGCCAGTGCCTTGATCTCGGATCTGCTAGCCTCCAGAACTGTGAGGAATAAATTTATGTTGTTTACGAATTACCCAGTCTAAGCTATTTTGTTACAGCAGTGTGAACTGATTAAGACAGCTTGACTCGGTCTGTATCCTAGTTGGAGCTGGTTAACTCTAATACAGTTGAATGAATTCAGCACTCACAGAATGGTTCTTTGCTTTCACTCATGTAGTAGAGATTTACCATTAATATATAGCAAACAGGAGGAGACAGTGTCAACAGAGAACAACCAATAGAACTATTTCTAGTTAAGGAGCAGGGGATTGTGCTCATACCAAATTTTAAATTTAAAATGTAGCCTATTGACTTACATTTTCCAAAACACATGTGTATTTGCCTATGAAGAGAATACTTAGACAAAAAATTATAGTGTTTTTTGATTCTGTTCTTTTCTAAACTAAAGAAAGTGGTCAGTTCATCCCCCAATTGAATGAACCGATGTAATTAGTTTAAAAATGTTATCATGGGAGGTGACTGTTCGTGTGACTAAACCTCATAGTCAACAGGAGAGTACAATTGAATAAAAATAATAGCTTTTGATATTTGTTAAAGGGACCTGCATCAATAATGCTTGTCATGAGTATCAATGGAAAATGGTCTCATTTTCTTTTCTTTCTAAAGGTTTTTAGTCCAGTCCTAAGTGGGTACAATATGTTTCAAAATATCCTTTCCCTTTAGACTTTTCTAATTCGCCTTCTATTCTTCATCCTTCTTCTGACTGCCTTCTAATTCCCGCTCCCCCGGGACTTTGTTCCATCCCCTAACTTTTACTCCACCATTTAAACACCAATTTTTTTTTGAGAAGACTCATTTACTTTATAACTGAGGTTGGAATATAAGAAATACCAATTCTAAGGAATTTTCCAAATATCTTATAATCTTACTTCAACATCATTCTCTTCAAGCCACTGTGCTTAAGATATATCTGGTAAACCAAAAAAACTAGAATATAGTTGCTTGTAGCCTTTTTTATTTGTCATAGAATTTTGTGGGAAGGAATATACGTATTGGAGATGTCTTACAGCACTTGAGGAAAGCATGAATTCAAACTTTGATGAGATATTTCTACATGGTGATATGAGTTTATTTTTTGACAATTGTTAAAAAAATGTAAATGAGGTACTTATAAAAAACAGTTAGATTTAAGCAATTTACTGTAATGGCATTTTAAGTGGTTGCACAAATATAGTAGAAAAGTTTACATTTTTTTTGCCATAATTGCTAAGGAAAAATAAGCTTTATAAACTCTCTTCTGTATAGATGGATTTGTGTTCATCAAATTGATTTCCTACTTCTCTCTTATTATCAAGTTACAGATTCACTATGTAAAAATAGTCTGTAAATTTAAGGTCATTTCCTATACAAAGTATTTTTAAAACATGAAAAATAGCTATAAATGCACACAATTTTGAAGTACCTTACTTCTCTATACATTTCAGCCAGAAAATATGCATAGACATAAATACATACATACATGAATAAAACAAAATAAAAAACAGCAAGGTCATGTCTGGCATATAATACTCTAGAATAAATGGACTTCATAGACAGGGGAGTCCAAATGAAGAGTCATTATAGGATTGTAAATTTAGCACCAAAAAAAAAAAAAACAAGCAAAAATTTGACAGACAAAACAGCCAGCTTTCCTGCAGAAGTGCCAATCTTCCAGAGAATCTGAGGAACACTTAACAGCCCTTTTTTTCAACCTGAGTCCTCAAATTCCATTTTGTGGTTGAAGGCTGGTAATTTAGATTTCTGGGTATTCACTGGATTTAAAGGAGCTGCCATTTAGTTAATTTGAAGTTAGTTAGCGTTTACTTTAAATCATCATTAATCAGTTCTGAGGCAGGTGTAGAAATATCAGGCCACACTGTGAAACTTTAATTTGAAAAGTTTACTCATCTCGGATGTGGAACTTTGAAATTTCATCCTCTTTGTTAAAGGGTCTTTGAAATATTAGAATGAAGTTAGCTCTTCGTTCACATCACATGCATTTTTTTCTCTCCTTATATGTATACATACATGTGGTGGCTTGAGAAGTCCTCTTAAGCTGCCATTACTTTGGGATATTTTCATTTTAATTGCAGAAATAGATGCAGAAAATCAGGGTGGAATTCCTGGCTTCATACCAATAACCAACAGTTCTCTTCGGCTCTTTTCTGTTCTGCTTCTGTAACTGGAGAGATGATGGAGACTTTTAATGGCTGCTTTGAGGTTTAGGGGGAAAATTTTACACACACACACACAATCACACACACACACACAATCACACACACAAACACACACACACAGGAAAAGACAGCTATTACATACAGGAGATTGTTGAAAGCTTTACTGATTTTCATGCTGTGAAAAGAAGATACCAAGATACCTTATGCTTTTGATGCCTGAGGGCCACTAACCAAAAAGGAAAAGAAGAAATACACATTCACATGTTGTGGTTCTGATTTGAAATCCTTTTTCGTTTTTCCATCTATGGGTGCCCAATTAGGGTCAAAAAGCCAGCACCTAAGATTTTGTATTGAAAGGGGGAACACATGTCTCAACTTTTGGCACGTATTCCCACAAAAGTGAAATCGAAGTAAATTGAGCTTCAAGTCACTAATGTTATCTTCCTGTTAACGACTGTAGCCTCATGGAACTTTAGAAGCAGATTTTAATTTTTCATAATAATTTTCCCCTGCCATAAGTGGTTGATAATTAAACTAAATTCCTTCCCTTAAGAATCAGGTTTTTACAGCAGTGGGATAAATCAGATTGGTTTGAAATTTGATCTAAGGTTCAATCCAATGTTATCTCTTCTTTAAAAAAATGGTATCCAAGTCAGTCATTATATGTATTGTTTACATACAGGAGAACCTATGAGCTCATGTTATGACCAGTACTATTATCTTGTGAAATCTCAACTGTGCCTTGATTTTTTTAATTTAGGAAAATGAAAACAATCCTCTCAATAAACCTTGTGAAACATGTTTTAGCACCACTGTTAAAAATCTGGAATGAAATGGAACTGAGTTAAGTCAAAATAGCTACTAGTGGACAACTGCCAGACGTCGAAGCAAGGCAAACAAAATATGTAAAGTCTGTACACACTGATTTGGACTTGTAAGAATAATTTCAGTCTTTTAAATGGGAACAAGCAAACACACACACACACACACGCACATACATGTCTTATGAGATAGACTTGAAATATTGTTGGGATTAAATATAGTGGAAACAATTAGAAGATAAGGAAATTACCACAGATTTTAAGTATTAATTTATTGTTTGGTTAAAGTTTGGTGGATAAGTATTTATATTGCTTGTAAATTATATCTATCGCTGAGTCCAAACAATCAAACTTTTCCTGATACTCAAAAATATAAAAGTTTAAAGAGTATTTGAACAGTATTTTCTGTATGTCACAGTTCCATATACATGATTGTCTGACCCATTGCTTATATTTATTATGAATTTATAATGCATTTATTTATTATGCATTTATAATGCAACCTGTTTATGCATTATTCTGCCATTCAACTGAAAGAGATGGAATCCTGTTCACAAAAAATACTGTCATGATGTTAAAACTAAAAGTCAAGAAAAGCAACAGCACCAACACCAAAATGCAAAATTTCGATGTAATTTTACTCTTTATTGGGAGGTGTTTGTGTGTGTGTGTGTTTTAAATTTTTGTCCATAGCTCTGTTTCCTTTGGATTGATAAACACATTATTATATGTTTACTTCACCACCAAAAATATACAAGTCTCTAATTACTCTCAAATTAGTGCTCGCTGTCCAGGTACTCATTTTTCTGAAAGAAAGCAAACACCCTATCATGTAATAAATTAACTGTATAATATCATATAATTTCTGAACAGATTTTGTATGTTACCTTGATTTATCCTTATTTTATTCCATAGATAGGTGGAAAATATTATTATCCTCAGTTGGAAAGACAGAAACTGCAACATATAAAAAGGAAGCAATTTTAATAAAATCACAAAACTAATTTATTCTTAAATTTATTTTGTACAAAATAAAATATTAAGTTGTGGGGTAAGTGCCCTATTTAATATCTATTTCAAGGTTGCTATTATTATCTTAATTTTATAATTGAAGAAACTAAAGTCGAGAGTTAATTAACTTGCCCAAGTTTATGCACCTAGCAAGTGATAATCTGAGATTCTAATCTGGCTAAGGATGATATTTAAGGTTGTTCTTCAAATGTGTATAGCTTCTTAGATTGGTCTAGTTTTTCCATTTCAAATGTTGCTTTCAACTAGTCATACCTTCCCTTATTATTTTTTTTTTGTTCGAGATTATGACTACTAATTAATTGAACTCAATGTAGTACAATCATAAGTATTTTTAGGGAAAGAGCAGTTGTGTAACTCTTTTGCAGATGGTTAAAATGTATTATTTTATTTATATTCTACTAACTGTCACACTGAAAAAATATGAGTGCTCTTGGTAAAGGAATATTGTGTATGTTCATAATACATAGCTGTCATTGAAGAAAAAAATAATAAAGCTAATCAGAATAAAATTTTAAATTAAGTTAGAGGTTTTTATCTTAAGTATAAATTATATGCATATAATGTTCACATAAAATAAACATAAAAACATAATATAATATCACTCTTGTAACAACTAACCAGCTTAAGAAATGATCTATTATACGTATCATTATTAATAATATTTCTGTGTTCCTTGCTTAATTTATTCTTCACCTCCTTTCTGTAAATGTATGCCACAATCCTGTATTTCATATTAATCCTTCTCACATATGGCTATATATTTCAAAATATATGTATGCTTCCACATGCAGTTTTATATTGTATATTTCAAATATAAAATCACTCTTTTGAGGCAAAAGGCTTGCCAAAGACTGAGATTGAATCAGAATAACATATAAAAGACTCTGCTTCTCACTATCAGCTGAGAAACCATCTAATAACAAGCAACAGCAGGGTATCACTAGAGGAAGGCGAGAAAGCGGAGAGAGAACACATCTGTGGAACAAGCATGTTTGTAAGGCTGAAAGCTGAGGATGGAGCAAGAAAAATGAGAAAATCCTTCTGACTCTGCAGCCCCCACTCTAAGTTCAGGCAATAGAAATTTACTACGGAAAAAATTTGAAGCCTGTTGTGTCCTGAAGCTAGTCATAGCAAGACAAACAAACAAACACACTAGCTAATGCTCTGTTCTAACAGACTGACAAATTGCTTATTTTCAGGCATAATATCATTTGTCTTAGTCTCTACTGCTTTATTTGTTATGACCAACACTCAATCAAAAATTACATGACTAAAAAGAAAGAAAAATCCAATCATGATAAAGAGAGAGAGTTATAAAAGAGACAGACACAGATATAATTCAGGGGTTTCAAATCAAATATTATGCTGCATTTTTAAATAACTGTGATTAATCTGATAGAAAAGATATACAACATGCAGAATAAGTGGAAAATTTCAGCATAGAGATTAAAACTAGAACAAAGTTAAATGAAAATGACAGAAAGGAAAAGGTAACCGCAGTGAAAAATGCCTTTAAACAGCATACTCTCAAAACAGCTGAGGAAAGACAAATAAAATTGAAAATTTGCAAATAAAATTACCTAAACTTAATCACAAAAAAGAGTATCCAAAAGCTGGAATGAAATAAAAAAATAAAAGTAATAAAAAAAGAACATCCACAGCTGTAATGCAATGTTAAATATACTAACATATATATAATCAGAGCTTCTCAAGAAAATTAGGAAAACAACATGGCAGAAGAAAGGTTTGACAGAAAATAGCTAAGAAATTTCCAACAGTAATGAAAGACATTAAACCACAGAACCAGGATGCTAAAAGAAACCCAAGCAAGATAAAAGAGAAAGCACACACACGTGCATGTACCTATATACACAAAAACACATAACCTAGACACAAAATATTCAAATTACTAAAAACAAAATAAAATATAAGGTAAAAGGAACGTCTTGTAAGCAGCCAGAAAGAAAAGGGAAATAATTCACACAGGAAGAACAATAAGAAATACAGCTAACTTCTTCTTAGAAATTATGTAAACCTGATGACAATGAATTGACATCTTTAAAAAACCAAGTTGAAAAAAAATGTCAATTCAAAATGCTGTCCTTAGTAAAAATATTTTTCATAAAGTAAATGAGAAAGATAAAGGATTATTTACTTGTTTTTTTTCTTTACATTTCCTATGTGACTTGTTTATGGATACTCAGTGTTATACTTTTGAAAGTTCTCTGTTGACATACATAGTTGACTCATCTATTTAATCTACTGTATATTTTATTATAGCTATAAAATCAATTTAAAATCCTTTTTTTTTTTTTTTGCTGAGGAACATTGCTTTTTTTTTTTAATGATTTCAAACATTATTGGAGTAAACATCCTTGATAACTGTCTCCTAATAAATTATATAAAGCATTTTCCTTATGGTATAGGACTAAGTGTGTAATTTTCATTTAAAGAATATGTATTATGAATATTTTACTTTAATAAATATCAATAAATTGCTTTGCAGAGTGTTTGAACAATTTATACTCCCACCATGAGTGTATAATAATATTAGTTATAGTTATCCTAAATTATCCTAAATTCTTCCATAATGTATAATATCAAGATTTTTAACTTGTGACAAATTTATTGAAATACAATTGGAATCTCACTGTCATTTTGACTTACAGTTTCTTGATTACTTGTGAATTTGAAGACCTTTTTTACATTTTTGGACATTTAATTTCTACTATGAATCAGTTATTTTCATATTGAATAACTTTTTTCTAATGAGTAAAATAAGTTCTTAGGAGTCACTATATATTATGTACATTAATGCTCTGAATTCTAAATAGTTTTTTGTAGTCTATCTTTTCACAGTTTTTGAAGTCTTTTGATGACATGGAATGTTTTAGTTTTGGTCTAACTCAATTTTTCAATCTCTCATTCTTATGGCTTATCAGTTTAGATCTTATTTAAAAATTGATCTCTACTTTGTAGTTCTAAAGATGTTTTCTTCTTGATGTTTCAAATTTTATATTTCAAACTTAGGTCGTAAATCTATCTGGTATTTATTTTTTGCATACTATAAGGCAGTAAGACTTTACTTTCCTATGGCAAGGTGTCCTACATTATTATTTATTTCCCCACTGATTTTTCAGTCTTATTAATGTATCAATAAAATATAAAAAATGCATATATTTAAATTATATAAATTGATAGGTTTTTACACATATTTGTACTCATAAGCTAATAGCTATTAGCTACTTGGGAAACCGAAGCAGGAGGATTGTTTGAGCCCAGGAGTTTGAGGATGATACCACTGCACTCTAGCTATGGCAACAGAGAGAGACTCTGTCTCAAAAAAATTAAAAAAAAAAATTAAAATTAATATTTTAAAGAAAGGAATTTTCCTTTGTTCAGTGCTGGGTATTTTTGTATTTCTGCAAATATTTTTAAGCTTATTCTTGGCATGCAGCAAGTTACTTGAAAATAGTTCATTTTTTTCAAAGCTTTCATTTAAGCTCATTATCAGGATCAGGATCAGAGCAGCCTTTAGCAAAGGACTAAATTTGACTCGCTATTAAGGCATACGCTTCTAAGTATACTCCCTGACTTTTCATTAATTACAAGGTTTTTCCACTCTGACTGATGGAAACACACTGGTCCTGGTTCCTTTTTCAGCTCCAGAGACTATTTTTTATAATCTTCTCAGGTGGATATTTCCTGGGCCTCAGGAAATTTCTTATTAGTACTCAGCCCAGATTTGAGGACACGAGCCCAGGTCCTCCAAAATCTCTCCTTGTGTAGCTTTGTCCTTTCTGGTCCACTGACCTATGCGCTCTAGCTGCTTTGTCCCCCACTCCGAGCCTCTCACCTCTTACACTCACAACTCTTTCTCTTCAACACAGTGAGACCATTAGGCTACGTCCCTGCTGTCTGCAAGGCTTAGATATTTTCTTCCAGGCAATAATTTTGGGCAACCATAAGCTCACCTTGTTTGTTTCCCGTCTCTCAGGGATCACCGAACTGCACTGCCTAATAGCTAATGGCTGAAAATACTGTTCTCACATATTTTTCAGTGTTTTAGTGATTTTAGGCACAGAGGATAAGTTCGGTCCTTGTTATTATTTCTTCACCAGAAGTGGAAGATGTCTTTCATTTTTAAAGTTTGTACACATGTATACAATTTTTTTTCTGATTCATTGATCAACTTGTTTATCCACAGAAGTTCTATAGTCTCTTTATACTGTAGATTTATAAATATATTTGATAGCTTGATAGAGCAAATTTCTTAAATTTTATTTTTCTTTAAAAATTATTTCGTTGATTCACACCCTATTCTTTTTTATATAAAACTTAAGATTAGCTAGCGTAAGTACATGAAAAATTCTGTTGTAATTTTGATTGGAATTGCATTGAATTTAGAAATTAATTTGAGATATTCAAAAATATTGAGTGTCTTCATTCATGAACATGATTTTCCCTTCTACTTATTTAAGTATTCTTATAAGAATTTTTTAAAAATTTTATAGTGTTTGAAGTTTTTCTAGTTTTTAAATTTATGTGTATTTTTAATTATTTTGAAAAGTTCATATGCATTTAAATTATAATTATTTTCTGTGAATAGGAACAAATTTAATTTTTGACTATAGAAAATAAAAATTTCTAAATTTTCTTTTAGTCTAATAATCTATATAGACTAGCTTATCCTCTATAAATAATGACATATATGCTTATTCCTTTCCATATGTATAGAATCACATGATTTTATACACACACACACATACACATTTTTTTTTTCTGGTCTTTCAGTATTGGTTAAACTAAACAATAATGGAAGGAATTCTTTGCTTGTTTCTTTAATTCATTTAATTAAAAATGTCAATAGATTATATAGAATTGAAATAGTCTTATATCTCTGTGATAAACACAACCTGATCAATTTTTAAAATAAATTGCTAAACTTGAATCAATGATACCTTATCTAGTGCCACAGCCATGAGACTGCCTGTAGGCCTCCAATTCCCAGGCGATATGATTTTCCCAAATTTCAATTGTTGTGCTCTGAAATCCGTTGCCTCCTCTGCAGTGAGGGCATGCTTTGCAAGTCCCCAGCTTAACAGCCAATAATTAAGTATAGCAGAGTTACAATAGTAATATTGGACCCAATCCTAGGAAGAGGAAACTCCTCTGATGGGAGACTTTGGCCTACACTGTCCCTGAAAGTATTGCTACAGTATTCTTAAACTTCATGGCATTTTTTGATGCTTCCTCCAAACCTCACTTCTTTTTTAAAATTTTTTTAAAAAATTATTTCAGGATACTGCAGTGGTAGAAATGTTTTGGTTACATGGATTGCTTTCGTATTGCTTGAGTCAAAGTTATAAGTGTGCCTGTCACCCAGATAGTGTGCACTGTACTTCTTAGGTGTGCTTTTACCCATCCTCGCCTCCTCCCTCCCATCTGCATGATTTCTGTTGAGCTTTACTTCCATCTGTACACATAAGTGCTGCTTGGTTAGTTCCAATTTAATAGTGAGTACAAGTGGTATTTGTTTTCCCATTCTTGCCACACTTCACTTAGGAGGATGGTCTCTAGTTCCATCCAGATTGTTGCAAAAGGTATTAGTTCATTTTTTTATGGCTGAGTGGTACCCCTTGGTGTACATCCTACTTCCCTCTTTCCTTCACTCAGAATCAGAATTTCATTGCTTAATCTCTCAGCTTTTTCTGGCTTCATCCCCATTTTCTGTCACAGACATTTCCCCTAATAAAATTCTTGTATGTTTAAACCTATCTTGACATCTACTTCTTGAAAGACCTAGACTAATATTAATGTAAGAGATATACAACTGGGGTAGACTGAGTAAACAGGTTACAAGAATGAAATTTGGGACTGATTCATTCACTGCCCACCAGACAGAATGGCATCTTGGTCAATAGGTAGGGTGTGGATATTACCTAGCACAATGTGTTGGCTTAATTGCTGAAAATTTTGCCAATGATAATCTAGGAAAATAGCTCCATGGAGGGAATTCTATGGCAGACATATAGTTAGACATCTGGAAAATATGGAAGTAACGATACCTACAAAGATAGTGGAGTTGGCTGGTTACTGCTACATAATAATGAAGCTCTACATAGCATAATAAGAGACTGAGCACTGTTTTTTTATTCCTTAATATACCTTCTTTTTTTTTTATTCCAAAATATTACAAGAGTGCAAATGTTTTTGTTTAGATGTATTAATTTTGTTATGCTTGAGTCAGGGTTATAAGAGTGTCCATCACCCAGATAATGTTCATTGTACCCATTATGTAGGATTTTACCTAGCCCCTCCTTGCCTCTCCCGCCTGCTTGATTTACACTGGACTTTATTTCCTTCTGTGCACATGTGTGCTCATTGGTTAGTTCCAATTTAATAGCAAGTAAATGTGGTGGTTTTTTTCCCAGTCTTTAGACACTTCTCTTAGGATAATGGTCTTCAGTTCTATCCAAATTGTTGCAAAAAGCCTTAATTCAGAGTGGTATTCCATAATATACATATACCACATTTTGTTAATCCATTCATGAATTGATGGACACTTGGGTTGATTCCACATCTTTGCAATTGTGAATTTTGCTGCAATAAACATTTGAGTGCAGGTGGCTTTTTGATGAAATGAATTATTTTACTTTGGGTAAATACCCAGTAGTGAGATGGATGAATCAAATGATAGGTCTATATTTATTTCTTTGAGGAATCTCCATACTGTTTTTCATAGAGGCTGTACTAATTTGTAGTCTCACAGTGTGTAAGTGTTCCTTTCTCACAAGTTATATATCTTGCTAATACCAGAATCTACAAAGAACTTATGCAAATCAGCAAGAAAAAAACAAGCAACCCATTAACATGGGCAAAAGACACGAACAGAAGCTTTTCAAAAGAAGATAGACAAATGGCCAATAAACATATAAAAAAATACTCACAATCACTAATTATCAGGGAAATGCAAATTAAAACCATCTTGAAATATCACATTATCCCAGTTAGAATGGCTTTTATTAAAAAATCCAGAGCCTGAGAACTGTTAACAAGAAGTTCATAGTGAAATTTAAGAGTTAAAGAGACCATTATCTCCTGTAGGAGAAGGAAGGGCTTACACAGATGAGCAGCAGCCTGAAGGCATCATTATAAGAGCTGTAGAGCTCTAGAGACATTTGAACACTCACCAAACCAAGTCTGTTATGTAAAGTGGGGGGAAATCTGATATTCTGAAACATTTTAGGGTGACATCAATTTGGATATCCCTAAGGACGTTGACTTTGCAATTTCCCTGAACCCTGCAGGCTTGCAGAAATGGCTCATCTTTCCTTTGTATGACTTGGCATTTACACTGTGCTAAAAGATGCTTTAGAAGTTGTCTCCATCTTTACTCATGGTTGCCAGGCCAGAAACTAGGATTAAATTCCAGAATAATTTGGCTGGGTATGTGCTAGGCTTGAAAATATCTCTACAAAATTGACAGATTTAGCTGGTATGTATTTGGAGAAATGAGGTAGAAATGCCTGAGTTACCCTGGCAGATGGTAGAGGACATAATAAATAGGCTGATAAGGTGTATGTGCTAAATGTATACATCATGTAAGGCCAGAAGACAAACCAAAAGGGTTATATACAATGGGAAGACTCAATGGAGGCAATATTCACTGAAGCCATAAGAAATGTTATGATAAGAAAGGCACCAGCATCACTAGGTGTGCTGATGGCTCTCTTCTAAAGAGGAGGATGGATCCAGAGGCAATCACAACACTGTGCTTGTTATCATCCATGAAAATCGTAAAACACAGGAATAGCTATACTTCTATCAGATAAAATAGATTTCAAGATTAGAGCTTCAAAAAGCGACAAAGAGGGTCATTATATAATGATAGTGGGGTTAATTCAGCAAGAGGGTATAACAATTTTAAATATATAGGCACACAACACTAGAGCATCAGGATGTATAAAGCAAATATTATCAGACCTAAGAAAAAGATATATCCCAATACAATAAGAGTCAGAGACCTCAAGATCCCACTTTCGACATTGGACAGATCATCCACGTAGAAAAGCAAAAAAGAAACATTGGACTTAATCTACACTATAGATCAAATGGACCTAATAGATATTTATAGAATGCTTCATCCAATAGCTGCAGAATCCACATTCTCCTTCTCAGCTCATGGGTCATTCTTAAGGATAGACCATATGTTAGGCCACAAATAAAGTCTTAAATTTTTTTTAAAAATTGAAATTTTATCAAATATTTTCTCTGACTATGATGGAATAAAATTACAAATCAATAACAAGAGGAACATTGGAAACTATACAATATAAATACATGCATATTAAATAATATGCTCCTGAATGACCAATGGGTCAATAAAAAGGTTAAGAAAGAAATTTAGAAATTTCTTGAAATAAATAAAAATGAAAACACAACATATCAAAACCTATGGGATACAACAAAAGCCGTACTAAGTGGAAAGTTTATAGCAATAAGTGCTACATCAAAAAAGAAGGAAAGCCTCAAATAAATAACCTAAGAATGTGTCTTAAAAAACTAATAAAATAAGAGCAAACCAAATACAAAATTAGTAGAAGAAAATAATCAATAAAGACCAGAGCAGAAATAAATGAAACTAAAACCAAAAGAAACAATACAAAAGATCAACAAAATGAAACATAGGTTTTTTGAAAAGGTAAACAAGACTGATATACCTTCAGCCAGATTAAGAATAAGAGAGAAAGGACACAAATAAAATTAGAGATGAAAAAAGGAGACATTTCAACTGACACTACAGAAATTCAAATGATTATTAGAGACTACAATGAGCAAAACTATATGCCAATAAATTGGAAAACCGAGAAGAAATGGATAAATTTATAGACAGATACAACCGACCAACATTGAACCAGTAAGAAATCCAAAACATGAATAAACCAATAACAAGTAATGAGATAGAAGCAGTAATAAAAAGTCTCCCTTCAAAGAAAAGCCCAGGACCTGAGGCCTTTGCTGCTGAATTCTGCCAAACATTCAAAGAAGAACTAATACCAATCCTACCTAAACTATTCCAAGAAATTGAAGAGGAGGAAGTACTCCCAAATTTATTATGTGAGGCCTGTATCACCCTGATACCAAGACCAGACAGAGACACAACAACAACAAAAAAGAAAACTATAGGCCAATATCTCTGAAGAATAATGCATTATTTCTATTAAAGTATGGCACTCCAAAAGTGCTCAGTATATTCCAACATGGCCTGATAAATACATAATTCTATTTGTTTTAAGTATTCATTTAGGTTCTCTACTTTTACGATAAAGACATGACCTAATTTATGCAATAGAGTCTTGGTTTATGTCTTTTATCCTGGTGTAATAGAGCCACTCCCTTTCACTCTTAAAAGACCCTAGTTTGAAAAATAGATCATATATTTATTCCATCTAAGCTTATGTGCTTAGTTTTGTGTGAGTAATTCTTAACTCATTCCTATTCTCATAAACTGGGATATCTTCTGACTCATAAACACGTTTTTAAGCCCCCTGTCCCCTCATTTTTTCTATATTTCTATTTTTATCCTCTTCCTACTAGAACACTACTCAATTCTTCATCCACACAGATGATTTGTTGGTATATGATCCTTCATAAAACACTATGTTGTATCTCTTCAGGGAATCTCTATGCTATTCTCAAGGCAACAAGTTGATACCGCATTGTCGGGAACATTTAGCTACGTTCTAAAGCTAAGGATTCTGAATACTCTCATTGCCCAAAACCAATGTTGTGAGTTCCTTCAATCTTTGAGTCCTTTCAGAGACTCAAATGTTAGAGTCACAATAAGCATTATCAATTCTGAGACTCTGGCATTTGAGCAATCGCCCATTGGTGCAAAAATACTTGAATTTGCACCTGATTGGAATCTCGTATCTTAATTTCTTTGTTAATTCCTGAACAATGAATCCCCTCCTTTAGTGCCCATGCTGGGTTAAATGGTTAGAAGCTGCCCTCTAATACAGCATATCTCTTATAAGTCTAATGTCCTAACACATCTTCACATAAGAAACAAAAGAGTTTAGGCACTAAGGCTAAGCAAAATTGCTCAGAAATTAATGAATAAATAGTGATACTTCATGAATAATTCAAAATTAATGTTGGGTGCCTCAATCTTTATCTGCAGAACAATAAAATCTGACCATGTAACATGTAGTACAAATAGAAATGGGGTTAATTGTTTACTTCTTGGAAGCCTGTACTGCATTCTCACATTCTGCCCCTGCATGAGGACTTAATGTACAGGTAAGGCCATAGAATAATGTGAATTTAACACCTTGCTTGAAAGAGAGTGTAAAATAGAGAGACTCTGACATTATGCTTGCCATAATTAAAGCAGACATATTTCTATACAAAGCAGAATCAATAGCAAGACAGTGCAAAGAAGTGTTGGGTAACAAAATGTCACAGATTTGCCAATTACTAACTGAGATTTGGGCCAATCACTTGACCTGCTAGGTTTCAAGTTACTCAAGTAAGAATTTTTAACTATATTTACTTTAACTATCCCATAAGGTCTCTTCCACCTGGAAGAGTAGTATACATTGTTAAAGCACTGCTTATGAAGGGAAAGAGTCTTTGGTATCATGCTCTTTTTAGAATATCAGATGACATGTCAGTTTTAAGAAACACTTGTATACAGCAATTAAAATGAAACTAACAAACAAACCGAAGATAGCAAAGTCCAGTTAGAAGACTAGCAGGACTCCACAGGGACTTAAAGTAGTTTCATTCAGCTTTTATCACTCATGCCTCCCATCCTGTTCTCTAGACGCTTGAAGAATTCTCAAAACACCAGAGCTACAACACGTATGAACTGTGTGACTTTACTTCCCTACGTCTAAGCATCCCTATCTATGTTTATAGATAAGGTTGCTTAAGGATTGATATAATTATATGCAAAAACCTTCTATGAATGTTTGCCATTATTATTGTTTTCTGATGAATGCATATGACACACTCATATGGATTATCATACACAAAGTTGAACTTATAGTAAAAGTAATATTTTTCATTTCTATAGTGATCCAAGAAATATGATAAACATAGCAAAGTGAAATTTTTTTCATGTTATATTAAGCTAAGAAAAGTTAAAGTAATTTCCAGTGCTCATGAAGTTACTATGAAATTGGGATTTCAGTACTTTGCTAATGAATCATGTATGACATTTTTTTTGAAATATTATGGTGATTTATATAATGAATTATGTAATTGTTCACAGATTTGAATCTAATAATTCCATCTCTACAAGTATATCCAATGGAGAAAACAGTAAAGATGGAAAAAGCTATGTATATATCTATCCATGGCAATATGCTTTGAAAAGATAAAATAAATAAATGACCTTAATATCCACCAATAGCACAATAAAATGAACTAATATGCATTTACTTAAATGATAATAATTGAAATGTCACAACATGAGAAACTTGAAATAAAAAAAAAATTTCTGTATTATCACTTCAATTCTAGAAGTAGCCATATAAAAAAGTACTGGCAGTCAAATTGTAAGAGTACTACTTTCCTTAACCAAACAAGGCTGTGAGTGATTTTTTTCTTTTTTCTGTGCAGGTCGAAGTTAAGGAGAGAGTCATGAACTTAGATCAGTTGGCCCCATGGTATACCTCGGTATCTGTGGATAAACAGGACACATTTTGAAAATTCCACTCTAGTCCAACCTCTTCATTTTACATATGAAAACACCGAAGCCCAGAAAGTTTAATAACTTACTCAAGTTCAAACTATATTCAATTTCTTTTGTGACATTTGCAAAGCATTTCTTAAAACATGTGAAAGTATGGGACAATCATAAAGACCAAGGGACCTTGCAGAGGGGTCTATCATATCATTTTTAAGCCAATCATGCTTAATTCACCTCATACCAAGATTCTCTTCCATTTTTGAAGAACTCAGAGGAATCACCTGTCTTTGCTAAAGTCAACATATAACAGATTTTACTATTAGTGCTGTCTTTCATGTAACTGACTAAGCCCTCATGGCATTGCTTCAACATATTTTATTGTGTTATATTATCATAAGACTACCTGGCTTATACATGGTATTAGAAAATAACTGGTTATTATTGTTCATGAGAGCCCTTGGTCTACTTGAAAAGTATAATTATTAAATTATTCCTGAAAGATGTTTCCAGAACATGAAATTAATATAAGGTATATATGTTGACTAATAATGATCTTTAGAGCTTTCAGATAAATTTCTGACTTTTCAAACTAACTCACCTTTTGGTTGTGGAACCTCAAACTTCGTGCTTCTCATGAACGAGCTGACTTTTTTTTCCCTTTTCTTTCTTTCCTTTTTTTAAAACCCAAATCCATGCATACTCAAGTCCCATGTTTATTGTTTTCCTTAGCCCTCCTGACCACCTTCCTTCACAGCCCAAATCATCCCAAATCAAGTTTGGTGACATAACTAGGTGCATAGTCTGCTGTCTGCCTGGTCTGGGTGTGAGCTTGTCACGATCCTGATTTTTTCAATGTATCCTAGGCCATGTGTCCTTCCTATTTGGTCTAAAACTCTAACTTATTGGGATTTTTGTTGTTTGTTGATTTTTGTTTCTGTTCTTGTTAAACAACAAAAGTAAGAGACGGTATCCATCTGGGAGTGGATAGAGGTCTCTGTTGGTATTTCTCATATCACATGAACATTAGCTCAGATTGTCTATTGAAGAAAGGGTGAATTCCACTTTGGGGAGAGACGGGCAGGGATCAAAATAATATAATTGTTTTGTCAGTCAGAACATGCATTGCGATTTTTCTATCACAGTAGAATATACAACACTACAGATTTGTTTTAGATTTTTCCACTTGGATATTTTCTATCAGTTACGTCTCATAGTTTCACCAGTTTCTATTAACTATGTCTCATATATCAGACTAATCATTTTTTTGTGCTTAAAAATATGAAAAATCTGTATCTGTTTTTATGGAAATAATTTCTGGTTTTTTTTCCAAGTTCTTTTGGAATTATTCTAAGTATCATTGCACATGGAATCTATCAAGTATGAAGCATAATAAGAAATTTGAGTCACAACAAAAAGAATAGGGATTTGGGTCTAAACTAATCTCCAAGAAAGTTGACTTCTAATCTCAATCCTGCCACTGACTCCATGCATGATCTTGGACAACCACTCAACTTTTACAAGCTTCAGAATCCTTGTCCTTAAGTTGAATGGTTTCAGTAAGACAAACTGTGTATTTCCTATAAACTTCAGCTTTTTATAAATGTATCGCTGAATAATTGTATTTCCCATGTTATGAATCATACCTGTTCTATTTTTTCCCACACATAGAGATTTACATATTAATTTCAGATTTTCTTGAATCATTTTGAACAGTGAGTGTGGTCTTTTTTCATCAATGTATGCACACAGATAGGATATGTGAACCTTCGATAGAGCCTGGAGAGACCAGGTAAGGAAATTACAAATGCGGTTGCACATGTATTTCATAGATGCATATATATGCAATATAATGTGTACAGATTGACCGTGGGCACATACTTGCTCTCTCATTGACTCCTACAACTCATATTCCCAGAATCAGAACATGACAACCATTTAAACGTTCACAGAAGTCAGCAATGCAGGAAATTAAATAAATAAAAATCTCTAATCAAACTCTAATTCAGTGTTAGCACATAAAACAAAGCTGGCAGATCAGCGGGAATTTTTGCCAGTTTTACTACAAAGTGGATAAAAAGTAATAGCCACTTATTACTGGAACAATTTTGCTCATTTCACATTAAGATGTAAAAATTTTATAGCAAAAATTTATTTGCACAATGTAACTTAGGACAATGTAAGTTAGTTAAACTGTACTGGAATTATTTTAGATTAAGTACATACTGTTTAAAATGGCTTTCCATGGGAACAAATGATTCAAAGGTAGAATTGGTCTGACAACATATTTTTACTACCTACTTTTTTGCACAGGATAGGAGAAACAGAGATTGAAAAACCATGCCTGGGAATCTTATGAAAGTTATAGCAGGTAATAAAAAGTTGAACAAACTTCCATTTGTTAATTTTCAAACAGCCTTTACAAATTTATCCAGAAGTCTTGAGGACTAAGGTTAGTATCATTTTCGAGTGTGGAAAAAGAATAAAAAAATTCTTGGAGACCAGGAGCAAGTCTTATGTTACTTACATGTTTGTGGTATTTAGTGCTATCTGTGTTGATCACCGAAACTCAGTGCTTCTATTTACAATAATTAATTTATCATTTAGTTGCCTTTTGTGGTAGATATTTTAAGTAGTAATTTAAAAATTAAAATAGGCATCTAGTATTAAAATAATTGTACATAATTGCCACTGTAATGGTTACCTTTATGTGTCAACTTGGCTAGGCCATGGGACCAAGACATTTGGTTAAACACCTATCTAGATGTCCTCGGGAAGATATTTTTAAGTGAGATTAATATTTATGTCAGTAGACCTTGAGGAAAGCATATTATTTCCATAACGTAATAGGCCTCAGCCAATCAGTTGACGAAATTAAGAAAAAAGAATGAGGTCCCCCAGAACAGGGAATTCTGCCTCCAGACTGCCTTTGGACTTGAGCTGGAACATCAGCTCTTTCCGGGGTCTGCAGTCTGAAGACCTACTTCACAGATTTGGGACTTGCCAGCCTCCACAATCATGTGAGCCAATTCCTTAAAATAAATCTCTTTTTATCTCTCTCTGGGTATAAATACTAGTATTGATTCTGCTTCTCTGGAGAATCATGGCTAATAAAGTCATATACCAAAACTCATAAAAAATTTTGTACCACACTCTTATAGCTGACACTAAAGCTTGGCCAAATCAGGGAGTTCTACAGGAAAGGATCTGTTATGGGAGACACCCCAACTTCCCAAGAATGGAAGTTGGTTGCTGCCAGGAACATAGCTCATCATAATTTTCCTAATGAGTCCAGGGTGGAGCGCAACCTCAAAAGCACTTAGGACTCAGTTATTTAGGGATTTATGAGCCATAGTTTTACACCTTGAACTTTATCTAAAGTAAAATGAGCTATTGTTAAGGAATGTGAAGCTTTTGTGTAACCCAAACCATGGAGCAATTACACAGTCATTCCACTTCCTGCCTCTAACTATTGGGTGGTCTTAATGGGAAGGTCCCAAGGAGAATGGCTTGCCATAAACCAAAATAGAATCAAAAGTTTCAAGGAATAAAGTGTAAGTGATCTGTATACTAGAGTACAAACGAGTAGATTATGAACCCAAAGACTAAAAAAGACATTAGTTGAAAGCAAACTTTTCTTACACACCCTGTCTTCTTTCATGTATCTAAAATGTTAAAACTTTCAGCATTTTCTGTTTTTAATTCTTTTGTCAGTTACAAAAATAATTCTAAACATTATTCTTTTACCTCTGAATTCTAATTGATCAATATTACACATTATCTACATGGAAGATGAGGTAGTAAAATGCAATACATTATTTTCTACTTTTATTCCTTCCTTTCTTCAAATTTGATCAGCATGTTAACTCTTTTTAATTTTTCTAGTAACTATATCTATATTTGAAATCATAAATCAAATTTTTATTTTTTATTTTCCACTATACTTTCATCTTTATATATCTATATTCTCCTCTTCATCCCCAGACACATTTTAATTATATAGATTACTTTACACTGTCAAATATTATACCATTTCTATTCTGTTTTGTTATTTTATAATGTACATAAACATTGAAAAACCAATTTGCATTATTTACATTAGTGCTCCCCATATTACTCAGTGAAGAATCAAGTAACATATCACATATTAAATGTTATGAAAATGTGCTATATTTTCATCTGATTCATTTTGATTCATCTTGGCCAACTCTTGTTTTACCTGAAATTTTAATGACTTGCTTTCTCTGTAATTTTTAAGACAAGGAAGGTATCTTCCTCATTATACAGCTAAAAATGTCTAGACTCCTAATCATAATTTTTTTAAGAAAAACTCCCTCTTTTTTCACAGAAGCATTCAACTAAGAGCTCCCTGGCTTCCTGTTCTCATTTATATTGATTACAGTTCATGCCTGTGGCCAAAGTTAGTCTGGGATTTCTTTACTTTTTATACTTCTAGGGGAGTTCCATTTCTTCATGGATCCTGTGATATTGACTCCCTTGACTTCCATAGATTCCTTATTCTATTTGCTGGAGGATATCAAATAAGTTATTATTTGCAAGGGTGTGTCAGGGCATTATTGCTACATTATTTCATGCTTGAAAATCACTATCATGCCTTCATACTTGATTAAAGATGTGATACCTTCTGAGTTGCATTTTCATTTGCTCTGCAACTATATTTCCTCAATGATGTACTTAAAACCTCCAGTTTAACACTTTTACTTTGTCCAAATTCATCTTCCCTCATCCCTTTTTTTCACTCCATATCTTATCCAATTCAGATCCCATGATTCATCATTTTAAAGGCAGACTAGCCAGTAGTCAGCTTCCACCTTCTGTCTTTTCATCACATTTATTCCGTGAAAACTCAAACTTCGATAAACCCTATCTCTATTCTCCGCCCTTAATCTCAAGTATTTCAGCATAAGTGGAGAAATTCATATGTTATATTACATAATCGTAACATCCTAACAACACAAACTTCAAATAACTTTCCCCTTTGCATTTTGTTTATTTGGACATGATCTCATGGCAGAGAAATTTATATATTATATTACATAATTAAAACCTCCTAACACAAACTTCAAATAACTTTTCCCTTTGCATTTTGTTTACTTGGGCATGATCTCACGGCTGGATTCTTCCCATCAATAATTAAACATGCTTAATTGTCTCTCATCTTAAAAGATAGTCACTGTCTTTCTTTCCAGCTGTCACATTGCCATCTTTGCTATAACCTTCTCTTGTGTAGATTTTGGGTTTTTTAAATCTGGCTTGTTCTACAGTAATTTGCTATGTCCTTTTAGTTCTTCAAAAATTTATCAAAATCTCAATTCCATTCTTAATATTATGGATTTGGTAGCTTTTTACATTCTTCTTAATAGGGTATAGATAAGGATGAAAATAAACACATGTTTTCAAGTGACTATTTGCATTTGAAAACTGCATAAAGTTTGTGTCACTATAGAGTTTTATTGCAAAGAGAAAATAAGGAGACACTTCAGGCCATAAAACAAACATATGAAAAATCATGACACAATCAAAGTATTTATGTCAAAGTTGCTTTCAACTGAACATAAGTACAACTAAAGAAGAATGAAAATGAAGATTACTGTGATAAGAATAAAATTATTTTTTATTTTTGAAAGAATTTAAACTACGAATGAAAAATGCTAACTGTGGAAGTGTTTTATATCATCTGTATATTGCAGAAACTAATTTCTATTTTATCCTCCCTCTCTAATACTCTGACTTTTCTTTAAATTTGTCACATAGAAAATTCTTGTCCAAACCAAGTTAAATTAAACAAGTAGTAGTTTCTATTTTCAATAATTAGATTTTGGTTAATCCCCTATATTTTACTCAAAATGAGCTCTGAAAAGTATTTAAATTTGAAAATTATGGAAAAATTTTGAATGAAAAATGTAAAATTCAGTAACATGTGTGTTACTGAGTATTTCCAGTCCTGATGTTTATATGAGAAAATAAAATGATAACAAGATGCAGAATACAATTTATACATAAGGTGAAAATAGTATTTCAGGAAGAAAAATATACTAAATAACACATGGTTCAATATGATACCACTTTGGTTAGAATACACTTTTCACAGCTTCTCATATGCACATAACGAATGTGCTTCTACTGAGATTTTTCATGATTTCATTTTAACAGTTAAATTATTTGGAAATCATTAACTATATCAAGGGACTGTGATGTATTGATCAGCTTGTCATGTGTTCCCATAGGTATTTAAAATATAAAAATAGATACATATATGATTCCACTACCATTGGAGTAACCAAATTTATTTAAAACACACAAAAACCTGAGGCTTCATTTAAGTCATTATACTATATTTTATTTTTTTCTAAAAATCACATCTCTGAATAATATTGGTATTCTTATATGAGAATAATAATTTAAGAAATCATCCTCGGAAATAACTTTCTCATTTTATACTAAATTCTATTTTGAATATTGTGTTTAAAGAAACAGAATTTTATTGGGACTTTTAAATAACTATAACTTTATTTTTTAAAATTTAATTTCTTAATGTTATTCAAGAATCTTATTTTCTAAAAATCTAATAATTTTTCTGTTATATTATAAATTGCTTATCCAATCAGTATTGTATATAATGGATCCATTCCTACTGAATTGATATCACAACTTAATACTCTGGAGACCTTCTTGAATGTTATCCTCGGTGACTGATGAGACACTACAAAAATGAGAGAATGTTACTTGAGTCACTCAAACACTATGGATAGGGTCCAAGTCTTACCAAATCCCACCCTGTGCTTAATGATTCCTTGGAGACTCCCTTTAATCACCTTCCCTTGGAGTATACAAACTCAATCTAAGAAAAATCACTTTTATGAATTTGACAGTGAAAAAGAAGTGTTCTCATTGCCTACAACTACTGGAGGATGTTTCGGTTTCTACGATTATGCCTAGTCTGCCTCTAGCAACTCTGCCACTTCTTGAACTTAAATAACTCGTCTATAATAATTAATGAAAGTTTGAGAAAAAGATGATCATTCCAAAAGCAACCAGAAGCCATCCAGCATTTTGTAAAGTGTCCTTTTTTGTATCATTATTAAGGAGCTAATATAATTAACTCTAAAGCGTAACTGTGGGTAGAAACTACAGCCATGATATTATGGTGCTTATCATGCCTTGACCTTGAACCTCATAGAAAATGTTTTCTTGCTTCTGCCAAGTTCTTGATCTCATCGGTGGCTTTCCTCACCACCTTTTATACACTTTATATTTTGCTACATACAGTGGGCAAAATATTTTACATGCAACTTTTTAGAAATTCTTTTTAAAGAAATTCTGGATGTAACTATATATTTCTTTAATTTTTTAATTTTAAAGAGTTTTATGTATAACATTTAGCATTTCGAAAGACATATTGCCATTTGAGCACTTTAATCTTTAAGAAATTTAATCTTTGCTCTCTCCCAAACCTTCATCCCATCTTAATTTTTATTTTATTTCCCAGATATACTATTTATCACTCTTAATTTTTAAATAATGTGTTACTTACATTATTATTTTGGTATGACAGAATAGTGTGAATAAAAGTAAAGTATTCATGGGTACCTTAACATAATGATTTAGGAATGCCAATTCTCTGTCTATCTATATCTATTTATCTATGCATCTATTGATAGTATTCCAAATATAAATGGTATTAAGGATCTTTCTTAAACTATAATGACTATGTGGCATATCCTAGACTGAGTTTCTATGTTACAAAGTCTAAAAGAATTCTTATATTTATTCCTTTTAAGGCTAAGTACAAGCATGTTGTATTAATCAAGAGAGATAATTGCTTTTGGTCTTGATTACTATGGTGATATTATCAAACTACCATAGTTATTACACATGTATACTCTTAGCAGTGTTTTAGCAACATACTTTTTTTTCAAATTTGTGTGAGCTAAAAGAATATTTTATTCTCTACCAATGCTACTCTTAGGTATTTTAAATATGGACTTAGAATAGAAAGACTGTGGTGTTTTATTCAAAATCATTCCTCACATACACGTACGTATCAAATGTGATATTTTCACAAATGAGCATGATTTTAAAAGCATCCTAAATATTTTTGATGTGATATGTTTGAGATAGTTTCTCATAACTCACTCATTTATTAACTTTAATATGAACTATAAATGAGAAATTAAGATGTTTTATATCTATTTTGTGTTACTATTTGTTTTAACATTTCTGTTACACATAAATTAAGGCATTCTTGATTTTTATTTTAGTACTTTAGATTATAATTCAAAGTTATTTCATCCTTTGACTCAGGACAAATGTTGATAATCTTTCGAAAGTGATGTGCTAATTTTCATTTCCTTGTTTGGTCTTTTTACTCTTGGAAATTTGGTTGTTAACAAAGGTGATAGAAGCTTAAATATTGTGAAGTAAGTAAATGAAAGAATTAGTAGTGGCAACGGGCTACATGTCACTGATGATTAACCTCCGTGTTTATATTCGATTTATACTCCCTGTGAACTAAACAGTACGTTTCCTTGTTGAAGTCTTTGAAGGTATCATTTACAGTCATGTAATCACATTATTTAAAACGAACAATCTTACCTAGTCAGAGACTAGTGGTACCGAGGTATGCATTAGTGCACTGTTTATTCATGGTCGATAAGTGACCTATGTAGGAAGAAGGATGATGATGAAAAAAATTCCTATGAATTCTAAATTATCAGTGATAGTATCTAGTATGTGAGAAAAACATTTTACAGTGGCTAACCACCTCGCAACTCCATATTTTGCAGAAGGAAATAAAAAGATATTTATGGATAATTTAGAGCTGGCAGGTTTCTGGTTTTGGTGTATAACTTAATGAGAAATTTTAAAATGAAGGAAGTTGAAGTAGTAGTGTTGACTTTATTTACAAAATGTAACAACCAGAAGGTGAGTAATTCTATAAATTGCTATGAAATTTGTAACATATGTTGACTTTTCTCCTGACCTTTGAATGTGATACAATAGTGTAGTATTTTCCAACTTTGTTTTTATTATTGTCTAACGCCTTTAGACATTTTTATCTAATCTCCCTATTCGTTTTAGTGTATCCAGTGTATATCTGTTTATATATTATATGCATATCTGGAATTTATACATAAAAAGAGTAAGAGGTTTTTATCACCCCCCAAGAACTGATTATTGCCCTTAAGGAAGTATCACCCCCTTTGAGGATCTATGAAATAATTCCTAACTTGAGAGTTAAATTTAGTTTTGTAGAGCATCAAACCTTTGGGTGTTTATCCTCCCCAAAAATAAAGGAAAGAAGGGAGGGAAAAGAAAAGAAAAGAAGAAAAGAAAAAAGAAAAGAAAAGAAAAGAAAAGAAAAGAAAAGAAAAGAAAAGAAAAGAAAAGAAAAGAAAAGAAAAAAGAAATTCAAATAATACCTTTATGATAAAAAAATTAAATACTAGGCCTAAAAAAATATTCTCTATAGGATTTTCAGAAAGTAATTTTTAGAACATCTGGTTTCATTCTGAGTGACATGCAAAAGGGCAAAAACATCTAACTTTAAAAACTAAAGCTGCTATTTCATTATTTAAACTTTTCAAATAAGGTTTTGTTCCAACTTGGCTCTGAAATGGATGCTGCGTGGTTCTGATTTGAGACATGCATGGGCTTAGCCATTGGCTTTCCTATCTTCTTCCACCAGTGAAATCTGTTTGACCCTATACCCACAATAAAGAAAAGGCATCTTTGATAGGAGATTTAGACCAGAAGACAGTTACTGTGAATGCTGATTGAAATAAGTGTGTCACATTGTATATTAATAGATAGGGAGGGTGGAAATTACTTTATATTGAAGAGATCACATTTCTGCAGTTCCAGAATTCTAAGACAGACAGACTGTGGTTATATCGTTAAGTGGAAACCCCTTTAGTTATGGAGCGGGGTGAGCAGTAATCTCTTACAGTGGCTTGTGCAATATGGTGATCACTGAAGAGGCACTAACTTAATACTTAAGGAGGAAAATGATCATTTGAAAGGTTAAGTGGCCAGTCTTTATCATATGCAAAGCCCCACGTCTAATACAACCCTAACACTATTGTTGATATATTCAAGTGTTCTTCCAAGAAGTAATGAGCTTTTAAATATCAAGGAAAAAATAATCATCAGAATTCGGTTTTAGTTTATACATTTGTACCTCTTTAATAAAGATAGTTTCAGAAACTATCAGTAATTTACAATTTTATTAAAATACTTAGCTGAGAGATGTTTCACAGAGTTTAAATATATAGTAAAGTTTAGTCATTCTTAACGCTGAATTAAACTTCTAATATTTAATAATTAAAAGCGTTTTTTTCTGACTGGATATATAGTGATATAATTTAAAGGGAATGAATAAAATCAGTATTGCCCAATTCCCCCATGATAATCAAGACCTTCAATTCTTAACTCTCTTTCAGATTGAGTCAATTAGTAAGTACTAATTGAGCAGCTATATGGTACCAGCATAAGAGCTCAACTTTTCCATGCCACCTTTGCTCATCTTTGGTTTTCGGCACAGGGATTGGGAGGACCTATTCCCTCTC
>CAUYRT010067208.1:0-23055 GCA_963574885.1 Lepilemur ruficaudatus | reverse complement strand
TAGAGATGTGAAGCATTTTTTATATCTTTATTGGCTACTAGTCTATCTTCTTTTAAAAAGCTTCTATTTGTGTCTTTTGCCTACTTTTTAATGGGGTTATTTGATGTTTTCTTGCTGATTTGCTTGAGTTCTTTGTAGATTCTGGTTATTTGCCCTTTAACATATGTATAGTATGTGAATATTTTCTCCCATTCTATAGGTTGGCTATTGGCTCTACTGATAGTTTCCTTGGCTATGCAGAAGTTTTTTAATTTAATCAGTTCCTGTTTATTTATTTCTGTTGTTGCCTTTGGGGTCTTCTTAAATTCTTTGCCTTGGCCTCTATCTAGAAGAGTTTTTCTAACCTCTTCTTTTAGAATTCTTATAGTTTCATGCCTTAGGGTTAGTCTGTTTTCCATTGTGAATTAATTTTTACGAGCAGTGAGAGGTACAGATCCTGTTTCAGTCTTCTACATGTGACTATCCCATTTTTCCAGCACCATTTATTAAATAGGGATTCTTTTCCTCAGTGTATGTTTTTGTCTTTTTTGTCAAAGATCAGATGGAAATATGAGGATGGTTTTATATCTGGGTTCTCTGTCCTGTTCCATTGGTGTAGATCTTTGTTCTTGTGCCAATCCTATGCTGTTTTGGTTATTATAGCCTTATAGTATAGCTTGAAGTCTGGTAAAGTGATGCCTCCTGATTTATTCTTTTTGCTTAAGGCCACTTTGGCTATTTGGGGTCTTTTCTGGTTTCATTCAAAACATAGAATTATTTTTTCTACATCTACAATAAATGACATTTGTATTTTAATGCAGGTTGTGTTGAATTTGTAAATCACTTTGGGTAGTATAGACATTTTAACAATGTTGATTCTGCTGATCCATGAGCATGATATGTTTTTTCATTCACTTACATCACTGTGATTTCCTTTCTCAGTGTTTTGTAGTTCTCCCTGCAGAGGTCTTTCCCCTCCTTGGTTAAATATTTTCTTTTCTTTATTGTCATTGTGAAATGTATTGAGTTGTTGATTTGATTCTCAGCTTGACAGTTGTTGGTGCATAGGAATGCTATTGATTTTTGTACATTGATTTTGTAACCTGAGACTGCTGAACTTATTGTTTTCTGTGATGGTTATTTTACCTCTTTGGTCAAATTTATTCCTATTTATTTTATTTTTGATCCCATTTTGTAAATGGGATTGTTCACTTAATTTCTCCTCTGGATAGTTTGTTGTTAATATATAAATGCTATTGATTTTTTATGTTGATTTTGTATCTCCCAATTTTGCTTAATTCATTTATTAGTTCTAACTTGTTTTCTTGTGGAGTCTGTAGGGTTTTCTAGATATAAGAACTTGCTATCTGCAAACAGAGATAATTTTACTTCTTCTTTTTCAATTTGTATGCCTTTTCTTTTTCTTGTCTAATTACTTTGGTTAGAGCTTTCGGTATTATGTTGAGTAGAAGTGGTAAGAGTGATCCTGCTTGCCTTGTTCTAGATCTTAGAGGAACAGCTTTCAATTTCTCATCATTGAATATGATTTTAGTTGTGGGATTTCTATGTATGGCCTTTATTGTGTTGAAAAAAATTTCTTCTGTACCTAATTTGTTGAGATATTTTAATCATGAAAGCTTTTTCTGCATCAATTGAGATGATCATGATTTTTATCCTCCATTCTGTTAATGTGGTGACTCACATTGATTTGCATATGTTATACCATCCTTGTATCTCAGGGACCAATTTCACTTGGTCAAGGATCATTCACTATGGATCATTCACTACTTCAGGATCATTCACTATGATCCTGAATTCAGTTTGCTAGATTTTGCAAATTCAGTTACCTTATATTTTGTTGATAAATTTTATAACCATATTCATCAGGGGCATTGGCCTGTAGTTTTCTTTTCTTGTGATGCCTTTGTCTGGCTTTGGTATCAGGGTGAGGTTGGCTCTATAAAAAGGATTTAACATTTTCACACCTATTTTTTGGAACAGTTTAAGAAGGATTGGTGTTAATGCTTTAAATGTTTGGGGGAATCTACCTGTGAAGTCAGGTAAATTTACCTGGTAGTAAGTTTTTCTTGGAAGGTTTATATTACAGATTCAATTCTTATTTGTTATTTGTTTGCTCAAGCTTTCCATTTGATTCAGTCTTGGAAGATTGTATGTTTCTAGGAATGTGTCCATTTCTTTTAGTTTGTTCATTTTTGGTATTATAGTCCCTTAGGATCTTTTTTATTTGTGTGGCAATGGTTATAGTGTCCCTTTTTTTATTTCTGATTCTATTTTTCTCTTTTTTTCTTAGTGAGACTAGCTGAGGGTTTATTAATTTTCTCTATATTTTCAGAAACCAGATTTCATTTAATTGAACTTTTTCTATTGTTTCTCCATTTGCTACTTAATTTCTTTTTGCTGTAATCTTTATTATTTCCTTCCATCTGCTAGCTTTGGGCTGAGTTTGGTCTTCTTTTTCTAGTTCCTCAAGGTATAATGTTAGGTTATTCATTTGAGATCTTCTTATTTTCTTAATATATATGTTTATCTCTATAAACTTCCCTCTTACAACTGCTGTTGTTATATTTTATAAGTTTTTGTATGTTGTTTTTTATTTTTGTTTGTCTCAAGGTATTTTCCAATTTCCCTTGGTATTACTTCCCTGACTCAATAATTCTTCAAGTGTTTGTTGTTTAATTTACATGTATTTGTGAATTTTCCCATTTTTATTTTGTTACTGGTTTTTAGTATTATACCATTGTGTTTAGAAAAGGTATTTGAAATGACTTCAGTTTTTTAAATTTGTTTTGTGACCTAGCAGGTGATCTGTCCTTAAGAGGAGAAACTTGTGCCGGGGCCACCCTTATCAAATGCATGTACCTGCTAGGTTGAGCAGGGTGCTCTGAGCCTGTTTGTGGAGATTTCGAGGGAGCAGAAAAATATGAAGTTTTAAAATTTATAATATGAAGGTGTTTCCCAGAAAATGATGCAAGGTAGCTACATATTTTTGCATTTTATATATCTGAAACATCTTAATCTTGTACCAGATTTGGTTGATAATGTGTCTGGGTACAGAACACTAAATCGGACATTGTTTTCCCCCATTTTTTTCTAGATTCTTAAAACATTTTAAAAGTTGGATGTCATTTCTTTGTATATGACCTCTTTCTTTCTTTCTGGATACATGATTATATTCTCTCTGCCGCCAATTTCCTGAAACAGTGTGATGATATGTCTTGATGTAATCCCTTTAATCTATTGTGCAGGAGTCCTCGGTGGGTCCTTTCAGACCTGGACTGTCTTGTTTTTCAATTCTGGAGAAATGATTGGAAGCATGAACAGAAATTTTCTTGAAATTTCTTTCTCTACCTGGAAAATGCCTATTCATATTTTAAATTGAAGTTTAAAGATTACATTCATTAAAAAATTTTTGAACTACCCTTCCCACCTCAAAAACAAAGCACATCACCATCACCAACAACCCAGGGCTATTGTTCTACTTTGTGTACATACCTATTGCTCCATTTCATAGTAATGACTTCTACTGTTTGTTTCCCTGTCCAGACAATGAGAAATTTGAAGATTGAGACTATATTTTAAAGAGAAAAATTTTAAAAAGATATTCCTGACACATAGACGTTTGCCTTATTGAAATAAATTCAGTATTTTTGAGAAAAATGAAAAGCCCCTTGTAAGACGGCAAGTACTATAAGAAACAAAAGTACAGAATAGTCTGTTTCTTAGTGGAGTGTGTACAGAATACTGATGCTGTGGGCAGTTGAGCTGGGATGTTTGTGGGACAGCTGCAGGGGTCCTGCTGCTGGATTTAAAAGGGCAGAGGTTTACTGGAATCTATTTGCATTACCTTGAGTGTACTAGATACAACAATCTGATTTCCTAAAGAGAATGTCTTTCTAATGACACTAGCAGGAAGACACCTTTTTTCATCAAAATGGCTAGGTACACGAAGGACATAAATAGTTCTTTCCATGGCAAATGAAAGAAAACCAAAGTGAAATTTAGAGACTAAAGATAGGTCATCTGAAGGGATCAGCAGAAAAACTAGTGAGCATGCTAATTCCTTGTGTTGGGAGGAATTGGTTGTTTAAATAAAGTATATATAGAAACAACTTATTAATAGTGTTGGAACTCCACTGTATCTAAAGTGCTTAATACATATATGCATGTTGTTTTGATATACATATATGTTGTAAAATGATTACCGCTATAACATCTGCACCTGAATGTTTATGGCAGCCCAATTCACTATTGCAAGGATGTGGAAACAACCCAAGTGCCTGTCAATTCATGAGTGATTAAAATTTGGTATATGTATACAATGAAATATTACTCAATTATAAGAAACGACAGTGAGCTAGCACCACTTATTTTATCCTGGATTGAGCTTGAGCCCATTATTCAAAGTGAGATGACACAAAATTGGAAGAATGGGCTCCACATGTACTTGCTATCAAATTGGTACTGACTGATTAACACCACAGTGTGCAAATGGTAGTGGTGTTCACCAGGGATTCAGGGGTTGGGGGGGTAGACCCACATTGGAGGGATGAGGTGAGCATTGTGGAGGGGAGGGGTATACCTCTAACTCTTGCTAGGGAGAGGCAAAGATATAAAATGTAACCAAAATGTTTGTACTCTCATATTTTCCTGAAATAAAAAAACATCAATTCTGTTAAAATCACAAGAAGAGAGAAAAGTAGACATCACGTATCTCCTATAATTAACCCAAATATTATGTATAGTCCTGTCAAAGGAATCAAGCCTGAGTTAGATCCACCTTCTGGATTTAGCAGCCAATATGTAAGAAATACCCAAGAAAAACATATTGAACTGTACAAGGATAGTATTATCAAGCTCTATACTGCAGGAAATTATACATATCAAATTTCTCAGATTGTTCAACAAATACATTGTATGGAAATGAAAAGGATGGATAAAGAAGATAAAGATTAAAAAAAAGACTTAAAAGGGTATCAAATTTTTTAAAGTATAGACTAAACTAGAGTGTCTAGGTATACATATTTGAGTGATAAAACTATAAAAAGAAAAATGCAAGGTCATTATTCTAAAGTCAGGATAATGGCTGGAGAGAGGAAGTTATATTTGGGATGTGGCAAATGGAAGAGGCTCATCAGGTGACTGGAAAAGTTCTATATCTTGACCTGGGTGATAATTACCTTATGGTAATTCATCAATCCATACATTTGATGTGTATGATTTTCTGTATCTGTATTTTATTTTGCAACAAACATGTTGCAAAATGTAAACAGAGTTGACATATAGTAGGATTCAATAAATTTTAACTTTTTTCCCTTGAGCCAGGGGTTTCACTATGTTATGTGGGCTGGTCTTGAACTCCTGGGCTTAAGTAATCTTCCCATCTCATCCTCCTAAATAGCTGAGACTACAGGCACATGCCACCACATCTGGCTAACTTGTCTTCTTTAGGAGGGGAGGCTCCAGTGGGATAAAAGTGAAAGGCAGAAAACAAGATAACAAGATGTCACAATGAGAGCTAGAAAGTAAAGTGAAACATGATATGGAGAAGTCAAAGGTGGTGAGAATTATAAATTTCCCCAACTTCACAATTTTGTCTTGCCCAACTCATACCTCTTTTCAGAATCTATTGTGTTATTCATGGGGCACAGCCTCATGGGAGCCAAAGAGTGAAATAATCCTTCCCAGTCAGATTCCAGAGGACAGTTTCTCAAGCTATCTTATATTTTCTAGATATCAAATATAATTATGATAATAGAAAATTTAAATGCCAATAATATTTGGAGATATATATTAACTAGACTATCAAAACAAAAGTGTTCTGGAAAATATTCACAGGAGTATTATATATATTCATTGGTTTCCAAATCAGCAAAATAATTCATAATTTCTAATAAAGAAAATCAGCCCCAGCTCATCAGTCTAAGCAATGAAACCATCTGAGAATTATAAAGCAATGCTTCCAATTTCTGTTATGACTCAAATTAACTGAAATGTAAATAGTTTGTCCTGAGTGTCCAAGAACCAAAATTTACCTCTTTTAATTGTTTTTTCTTGTCTTTTCCCACGTCCTACTTTTTTTCCTCTGGATACTCTTTTGTCTCCTCCATTGAGCATCACCTCAAATCTGGATGCCAACCAGGCAGAAATTTAAAGGGAAGGCAGAGGAGGAGCATATGCCAGGATCATAAGTGTGGTACTAATATGTTTTAGAAATATTATATTTTTTAAATTGTGAAGCATGAATTGTAGAAGGAAAGAGTCAAGAGAAGACATGGTTGGAAATGGTTGTCCCCACAATTTATCATGTTGAAATTTGGTCCCCAGTGTTGGAAATAGGGCCTAATGGGAGGTGTTTGGGTCATGGGAGTAAATCCCTCATGAATAGATTAATGTCCCCCCTGAGATAGGTAGAGAGTTCTCACTCTTAGTTCCTGCAAGAGCTGGTTGTTATGAAGAGTCTGGCACCTCCTCCCCCCCTCTCTCTTGCTTTTTCTCTCACCATGTGATCTCTGCACATGCAGCTCCTCTTCACCTGCCATCAGGAGTGGAAGCAGCCTGAGGATCTCACCAGATGTCCAATCTTGAGTTTTCCAGAAGAATCATGAACCAAATAAACCTTTCTTTTTATAAAAAGGTATTCCTTTATAGCAGGTATTCCTTTATAGCAACACTATAAAGGTATTAGCAACACTATTTCAGGTATTCCTTCATAGCAACACTAAATGAAATATGGCAATCAATGCAGAGGATGGCCCCAAACTGGGCCTAAGACCAAGTCTCTTAAAACCAGACATAATTAGGATGGACTCAGCCGCTATCCAGATCCCTATCTCTAAAATATTCTGATAGATGAAGCCATTAGAGAGAAAAGGGTTCCTTTCAATCTAGCATGTACTAATATAATGGATGTTTAACCAGCCCTGCCTAGCTTTCCTAGGCATGAGTGAATTTGAAAGGCTTCTCTATGAATGAAACATTGTACCCTGAAAGGAAACATAACGTTAAACACTTAACACTAAAATTCATCTAATCATAATGTTTCTTTAATGATTCAGAGGCTCTTCAATAAGTAGCAATAACTGAAACACATCATTATAAAAATCAATTATCACTGCATGTGATTTACATAAATGCTATTTGAGAATTCCAGTAAAAAGAATTCTGAATAAACAATTGTATACTAAAAATACTTTAGTGGGTTTCCTTTTTTTGTCTTTCCTTCTTCTTCTCCAATCAAAATTTAAATACTTTCTGAGAATATAAGTTTTCCAAAGCAAGTAAAATGACACTAAAAAAGCCCAACAACATTTTCCAAATCTGGGACACACACTGTTTTTAAAATATATTTGGTCATAAATAAATATATGAGCACATTAATAAGTGCCTCTTTCAAAAGCTCTTCACTCAGAAGGACTTTAAATCACTGCTCATAAAATAAAGGACTATTGGGAATTTGAAAAGTCAGCATAATTCAGCCCTCTCCAAGTTATTCTACATTTTTTCAAGGTTAGTTGTTCTTATAAAACATATATAAATATGCATATCTGTCTCTGAGTCTGGCTCATTTCAATGTCCTGAAGCTAGAGGAAATAGGAAAGTCATGAGAGACTTTCAGATACCGGAGCCTGAATGAAACTTGAACACCATGTATAAGCTTGTGCCATTAAGTGGTTTAATATTTTTTAATGCTGGAACTGCATTCATATCTGGCTTCAAGGCATTTATTTCTGGCTTCAAGGCTTGACAACAGTCTAAGCAAGCTATGTACATCAGGCATTGTGGTTAATCCACCTACAAGCAAAAGCTGAATCGCATTGGCTCTACAATGCTTGAAGAAACAAAGTGTTTTTATGTGGAAGACCACATGAATATAACACTGTCCCTCCCACTGTACTAATAGGACAGAATTCAACTGGCTATTATCTCAGACAAATTTTTCTTTACAAATTTACTTTTGGGTTCATGACAGTTTTCAGTCTCCCCGGCAAAAGTATTGTATGACAACAAGCAAAAAGGATACTTAAAAGTTATATTTCAAAGCTTAAAAAAAGGCTTATACCACCAATTCCCATATTTACAGGACTCATCCTATTTAGGGATAAGTAGGTTCATTAACCAATTTGCTCCCTCATATCTGTATTTTGTTATTGATACAGCAGTCACTGAGATTAAAACTAGAAAAAAAAACTGAAAAGTTCCCTTTCCCCATATTTTAATTATCTAAATTATTTGGTCATCATCATCATCATCATTATTATTATTATTTTGAGACAGAGTCTGGCTCTGTAACCCCAGAAAGAGTGTATAATTGTAGCTCACTGCAACCTCACACTCCTGGGCTCAAGCGATCCTCCTGCTTCAGCCTCCCAAGTAGTTGGCACTACAGGTGCTCTCCATGATGCCTGGCTAATTTTTCTATTTTTAGTAGAGACAGGTCTTGCTCTTGCTCAGGCTGGTCCCCAACTCCTGAGCTCAAGCAATCCGTCCACCTCGGGCCTCCCAGAGTGCTAGGATTACAAGTGTGAGCCGCTGCACCCAGCCCTCCATTGTTTATTATTTCTTAAGCCAAGCTTCCTAAACTACTGAGAAAAAACAGAGAGAAAGAATGAGAGACAGATAGGGAGAATGTTATGAAAGTGCTTCTTAGAGTGACCTGGAAGATATGCAAAATTCAGAAAGCCAAATCAGATATGGTAAAGCAAATTCAGTATTTGCCACAATAAATAAAGCAAGTGCTCAGACCTTGAGTTCTGTCTTTGTTTAAAGTGCTATTGCTTGGTCTTCTCACAATCCACATTGAAAACTGCAATAATATCCAAGAGATCTATGCTACACACAGGTCGGTAAATAGGATACTAACAGGATAATTATCCAACTACATGTAAGTCATTTCAGCTGCAATTTCCAAGTCAATGAACACAACAAAAATATGCTTCTGATGGTTTGATATATTATCGGACTACTCTCAAGACTTATCCCTATCCTAATATAACAGAAGCACTATTGCAGCCCAGAACCTTATATGGTCAACACATGCATTGCTTCCTTTATGCTAAATGATCTCCCATATTGTATCCAATATGTAATATAGGATGGACTACCTTCAACTGTTCACTTCAAATAAGAGGCTGAATGGCAGTCTTGTAAATTTTGCTGGAATAGCCAAGTATGATGATCTGAGTCCATTGTTCCTCTTTAAATGTGTCTTTTATCAAAAGGTATAACAAAGCTTTTGGATGAACATGACTCTTTCGTACTGATTCACTTCAAAAATATTTTTTTCTATATGCAATGCCCTGAACTAGGCACTATGAGAAATTAAAAATAAAATACAATCTTTAAAATCTAGAATGTGAGGTCAGAGTATAATCAATCAGAAAATAAATGACAAAGAATTCAGCTTCAATTCTTTCCAGCAAAGAGAAACACAGCAAGTTGAAGACTTTATAATCTGATAATTTCTAAAATCTCATCACTTCTTTATTACATTTTCCATTAACAAAGAAAAAGTATCCTCCAACTTCAAAGTAGAGAAAAATAGCTATTATATGTGCTAAATTGGATAAATTCTTCAAAAAACCATTATTTAGAAGTATAAAGATTCACTTCATAAAATGTTTATACCAGTGGTAACTCACTGCATCCATTTGATAGAGATTCTTAAGTCCAAACAAAAAGTTTCTAGCATCTTTTTCTTACGAATCAACTATATATTTGAACTACAGTATACCTATCATAGATTCTTTTAATCAGAAATTATCATGCTAGTTAAAAGTATCTATATCAAATAGAAACATTAAATCTGACTTTATCCCACAGATGCTGGAAATTATTAGGGATAAGAATTAGTCAAAAGCCAAAGGATACAAATTAGGGGCAAAGGTCTGTTTGACTATTTGCATCATGATTTTCTCAACTGAGTAGGAAATGTTAGACATGCTGGTCTAAGCACTTTCACTGAACAACCTTTGTATTCAGCAGAATACTCATACAGACAAGAGAGCTATACCTTTGAGTTTAAATCAATCAGAAAAAAGTGCACCCTCAATGTTTATTTTTTTCCATTCTGTTATGTTGAAAACACTCAGCTATTTATAGATAGATAGATAGATAGATAGATCGATCCTATACCTGTAATAGTAAATGCTAATTATCGATATTTCCTCGAACTCATAAAATATTTGTCTACTAGAGCTTAGCCATATAGAACAAGACTGTTTCTTCTGTGTAATTTTCTATCAATACCAGTTGCATTGTAAGGTTGAGATTCTAGGAATGCCATTCTTTCCACAAACACATCATTAAGACAACCCCCAGGGAATTGAATCACCCAAGAGTGTTAATGGAATAAGAAAACTACCAAGAAAAATGTTATTTCATATCTATTAAATGAATATCTGCCTAGATCTCTAACCATTCCTATGCATACTTAACTTTAAACTTTAAGTTATCCTTATGAAGTGTAAGCACTCCAATTTCAGCCCAGTAACAAAGGAAAAGGATATAGACAGATTTGAGTAAATAGTTCAGTAACTGCTCTAAACCTCCCAAGCACTTCTCCATCCTCTTTAGGCAAGATTATTAATTGTGGAAGATTGGATTGGCTTATCTTGTCTTACAGAGAAATTTCATTTTATTTTTGTCAAAGAGAGGAAGACGTTTCATCCAAGTAAAAAGTTATTTTTTGTACTTTTTTTTAAAAAAAGAGACATCAAATCAACCTCCCCCAAGATGGATATTATAGACTGGTAGGTCTATTTCTTGGTGTAGACAAGTACATTAGCTATTAAGTTAATTTTCACATAAATTCAATGTACATGTATAAGAGCCTTTCATTCAGCCCTCCCTAATAGAGACAGTCTGAGTGCAATTTATGTTATTTACATCAGTAATACTCATTTCAAACACTGAACATTTGGCCAGAGGCATCTTTTTCTAAAGATACTATCAAGCTTAATAGCTACAATTAACAGTTCATGAAAAATTTTCTATTTCAACATCATGCTGAAGTGGCAACTTAATAATGAAAGAATTTCTTCACTGAACCAGAAAAATAAATATGTGGATTACATGTCAAGATTCTCATTTCAAGTTTAAGCTAATATTGTAAAATCAAACTTATCTGGCAAATACATAAAAAATAAAGAAACGCTGTTGAAGTAGCACCGGAAGGGATAAAAAAAAGACTAAATAAAAATTTAATAAATATACTAACATAACAGCAAACACTCATTTTAGTAATAAAAGCCAAAGTGTAAGTGTATTAAAATCATACAAAATTATAATTGCTTTTTTGAGTTTGGAGGATCTTTAAGAGTATATTGACACACAAACAGCATCCTTTCCCAGCTACATATTAAATAATAAAGCAATTTCAAGCATATACTTTTATGACTATTAAAATAAATGAATGGAATAAAATAAAATTGGATGACTGAACTTGAAAGCTGAGAATTCAAAACACAATGACAATTTTGCTTCATGATAAAGAAATAATTTAAAAAAATAGACCCTTTCCCAGACAAACTAAAACTGAAGGAATTTATCACCACCAGGCCAGACCTACAAGAAATGCTTAAGGCAGTCCTATAGATAGAAGCAAAAGGATGATATCTACCATCATGAAAACATACAAAAGTATAAAATTCCCTGATACAGTAGACACACAAATGAGAAAAAGAAAGGAGTCAAATGGTACCACCTCAGAAAACCAACAAACTGAAACTATAAACAATAGAGAAAGAAATAAACAAAGGATATATGAAACAACAAGAAAATAATTAACAAAAAGACAAGAATAAGTCCTTACTTATCAGTAATAACCTTGAATATAAATGGATGAAATTCCCCACTTAAAAGATAGAGACTAGCTAAATAGATTGGAAAAAAAAGTGACCCAACTATATGCCATCTACAAGAAACTCACTTCACAGATAAAGACACATACAGACTGAAAGTAAACGGATGAAAAAAGATATCCCACACAAAGAGAAACCAAAAGGAGTAGAAGTAGCTATACTTACATCAGATAAAACAGACTTTAAGTCAAAACTATAAAATAAAAGACAAATTAGGTGATTATATAATAATACAGGGATCAATTTAGCAACAGACTATAATTCTAAACATACATGCACCAATGACAGAGCACCCAGATATATAAAGCAAATATTGCTAGATCTAAAAGGGAGAAATAGGCTCCAATAAAATAACAGTTGGGATTTTAACAATTCTCAGAATTGGAGAGATCATCTAGACAGAAAATACACAAACATTTTATTTCAACTGTATGTTAAATGAAATGACATCACAAATATTTACTCAACATAATGCCAGAAGTCCTGGCCATAGAAATTAGGCAAGAGAGAAAAAAAGGGCATCCAAATTGGAAAGGCAAAAATCAAATTAGCCTTATTTGCAGATGACATGATCTTATACTTAGCAAAACCTAAACATTCCACCAAAAACTGTTAAACTGATTGACAAATTCAGTAAAATTTCAGGATATAAAATTAACATACAAAAGGAAGTAGCATTTATATATACCAACAGCAAGTAATCTGAAAAAGAAATCAAGAAAATAATCCTATTTTAAATACCTACAAAAATATAAAATACCTAGGAATCAATTTAACCAAAGGAGTGAAAGATCTACATAAGGAAAACTATAAAACATTGATGAAAGAAATTGAAGAGGACACAAAAAATGAAAACATATTCCATTTGCATGGGTTGGAAGGATCAATATTGCTGAAATGACAATAGTTTCCAAAATCAAAGATAAAGAAAAAAATCCTAAAGAAATTAAAGAAAACAATCTAATCTATAGAGGTATTTATCTTTAATTTTCTATCATTTGAAAATGATATGCCTAGGTATAGTCCTTTTTGGCATTTCTCCTGCTTTTGTAGTTCTTTGATTTTCCTGGATCTGTGATTTAGTGTCTGACATTAATTTGGGGAAAGTCTCAAGCTCACATGGAATATTCACCAAGATATACCACATTTGGGCCATAAAACACACCTTAACAAATTTAAAACAATATAAATCATAAAATGTCTGCTCTCAGACCACAGCAGAATTAAACTAGAAATCCAAAACAGAAACATAACTGGGAAATCCCAAAATATGTGGAGATTAAACTACACACTCCTAAATAACACATAAGTCAAAGAGGAACTCTCAAGAAAAATTAAAAAATATTTTGAACAAAATGAAATGAAAATATAACTTATCAAAATTTACGAGATATAGCAAAATCAGTGCTACTGGAAAATTTACAGCATTGAATGAACATATTAGGATAGAAGAAAAATCTAAAAACAATCATGCAAGTTTTCATCTTAGAAAACTAGAAAAAGAAAAGCAAATTAAATCCAACGTAATCAGAAGAAAAGAAATAATAAGAATTAGAACAAAAATCAATAAAATTGCAAACAAGAAAGCAATAGAAAAAATGAATTTAACCAAAAGCTGGCTCTTTGAAAATATCAATGACATTGATAAACTTCTAGCCAAGACAACTAAGAAAAAAGGTAAGAGGACAGAAATTACTAATATCAGAAATAAAACTAGGGACATCACTACAGATCATATGGACGTTAAAAAGATAATAAAGAAATACTATGAACAATTTTGTTCTGTGCCTAGAAATTCTGTGAGCAATTCTGTGCCTAGAAATTTGATGACCAATTGCCAAAACTCACAAAAGAAGAAATACACAGTCCAAATAGGCCTATATCTATTAAAGAAATTGAATCAACAATTAATAACCTTTCAAAACAGAAAGTGCTGGGCCCAGATGGGTTCAATGGTGAATTCTACTAAACACTTAAGGAAGAAGTTACACTAATTTTCTACAATATTTTTCAGAGAAAAGAAACAGAAGGAATGCTTTCTAACTAATTATATGAGTCAAGCATTACACTAATTACCAAAACTAGATAAAGACATTACAAGAAAAGAAAACTATAGACCAATATCTTTCATAAACATAGATGTAAAAATCCTCTGCAAAATATTAGCAAATTCAATCCAACAATGAATAATAAAATTATATACCACATCTAAGTGAGATTTATCCCAGGTGTGAAAGGCCAGTTCAACATTTGAAAATTAATTATGTAATCCTCCACAACAGGCTAAAAATGAAAATTAATATGATCATATCAATAGATACAGAGAAAACATTTGACAAAATCCAATATCCATTCATAATAAAAACTCAGTAAACTAGGAATAGAGGGAAACTTCATCAGCTTGATAGAGAAGAAATCTAAAACAAACCTATAGCTAATATCACCCTTCAGGATAAGAAACTCGAAGCTTCCCCATGAAGATCAGGGACAAGGGAAGGATGTCTCCTTTCATTACCCTCTTTTCAACATTGTACTGGAAGTATCAGATAATTCAGTAAGATAAGAAAAGGAAATAAAAGGTATATAGATTGAAAGAAGACTGATCATGTCATCTTTGTTTGCAGATGACATGATCATGTACACAGAAAATCCAAAAAAGTCAACATAAAAACTCCTGGAACTAATAAGCAATTATAGCAGGTTGCAGGATACAAAAGTCAATTACGAATAATGCTGCAATGAACATGGGAGTGTAGATATCTCTTCTAGATAACAATTTCATTTTCTTTGGATATATACACAGTAGTGGGATTGCTGGATCATATGGTAATTCTATTTTTATTTTTTGAGAAACCTCCATACTATTTTCCAATATGACTGTGATAACTTACATTCCCACCAACAGTGTACAATGGTCTCCTGTTCTCCACATCCTGGCCAGCACTGGCTATCTTTTGTCTTTTTGACAACAGCCATTCTAGCAGGTGTGGAGTGACATTTCATGATGATTTTAATTTGCATTTCTCTAATGTTTAGTGATGTTGAGTATTTTTTATATACCCGTTGACCATTTGTAATCCTAATCCAATATGACTGTTGTTTTAATAAAAAGGGAAAATTTGGACAGAGACATGTACAAAAGGAGAGGATGTGGAGGCACAGGAAGAAGGTGATCATCTATAAGCCAAAAAGAGAAGCCTAGAACAGATCCTTCCCTTGAATCCCTCAGAAGAAACCAAACCTGCCAAGACACTGATCTCAAATTGCTAGATTCTAAAATTGTGAGAAAATAAATACATGTAGTTTAAAAAAAACAACAGTCCCAAATTTAAAAAATAAATAATTAATTAATTTTAAAAAGCAACAGTCAATTGTTTTTCCACATACCAGAAATGAACAAGTAGAATTAAAAATACAGTATCATTTACATTAGCACCCAAGAAAATGACACACTAAGGTATAAATTTAACAAAATATGTAAAAGATCTAAATGAGGAAAACTATAGTACTCTAATGAACAAAATCAAAAACTAAATGAAGAAATTTGTTCATAGATATGAAGACTCAATATTGTCAAGATATCAGGTCTTCTCAATTTGATCTATAGATTCAGTACAATCCCAATAAAAATACCAGCAAGTTATTTAGAGGATATCAACAAACTGATTCTAAAGTTTATAATATAAAGTCAAAAGACCCAGAATCACCAACACAACACTCAAAGAAAATAACAAAACTGAAGGACTGACACTACCCAACTTCAATACTTACTGTAAAGCTACAGTAATCAAGACAATGTAGTATTGGTAAAAGAACAGACAAATAGATCAATGAGACAGAATAGAGAGCCAGATATAGACTCACATAATATAATCAACTGATCTTTGACAAAAGAGTAAAGGAAATAAACCGGAAAAAAGACAGCCATTTCAATAAATGGTGCTGCAATAACCAGACACCCACTTGCAAAAAAAAAAGTAAATCTAGACATAGACCTTACACCCTTGACAAAAATTATCCCAAAATGGATCATAGACCAAAATCTAATATGTAAAATCATAAAATGCCTAGAAGATAACATAGGAGGCAACCTAGATGACCTTGGGTATGGTGATGACTTTTTTAATACAACACCAAATAAATAAATAAATCCATAAAATAAATCATTGATAAGCTGAACTTTATTAAAATAAAAACTTCTGCTCTGTGAAAGACAATATAAAAAAAATGAAAAGATAAGCCACAGAGTGGGAGAAAATATTTATGAAAGATATATCTGATAAAGAACTGTTCTAAAATATACAAATAACTTTTAAAACTCTACAAGAAAACAAACCAGCCAATTAAAAAATGAGTCAATGATCTTAAAAGACATGTCACCAAGGAAGATATACAAACAGCAAATAAGCATAACAAAAGATATTCCACACCATGGCATTGAAGAAATGCAAATTAAAACAATGAGATACCACTACCCACCTACTAGAATGGCCAACATCAGGAACAATGACAACACCAAATGCTGGTGAAGATGTAAAGCAATAAGAACTCTGATTGCTGTAGAAATGTAAAATGATATAATCACTTTAGAAGAAAGATTGGTGGTTTCTTACAAAATTAAACATACTCTTACCACATTATCCAGCAATGGTACTCCTTGGTATTTGCCAAAAGGAGTTGAAAACTTATGTTCACACAGAAACCGGTACATGAGTATTGATAGCAGCCTTATTCATAATTGCCAAAACTTGGAAGCAACCAAGATGTCCTTTAGTATATTAGATAAATGAATAAACTGCAGTAGAGCAAGACAACAGAATATTACTTAAGCACTAAAATGAAATGAGCTATCAAGTCATGAAAAAATATGGAGGAACCTTAAATTTACATTACTAAGTGAAAGAAATCAGTGTGAAACAGCTACATACTGTATGATTCCAACTGCATGACATTCTAGAAAAAACATAAGTATGAAGACGATAAAAAGATTAGTGATTTCCAAGGGTTGGCAGGAGGGAATGATGGATAAGTAGAGCACAGAAGATTCTTAGTGCAGTGTAAATACTCTGTATGATACTATAACAGTAGATACATTTATTGTATTTGTCCAAACCCATAGAATGTACAGCACTAAGAATGAACCTTAATGTAAACTATGGACTTTGCATGATTATGATGTGTCAATACAGCTTCATCAGTTATTACAAATGAACTGCTTTTGTGGGGGATATGTTGATAATGAAGGAGACTATGCATGTGCAAGCACAGAGGATATATGCGAAGTCTCTGTAACTTCCTTTTAATTCTGCTGTAAACCTAAAACTGCTACCAAAATGATGATGATGATGATAACAACAATAAAGCCTTTTAAAAAAGGAAACACATGTAGGCAGTGAGTGAAGCATAGTCTATTATTACAATTTAAAGGCAGTACTCTAAGGAAGAACATTATTTAAGTACTTAAAAAATATATATTGCTATCCCTGATATTCAAAGTTCCTGAATACTGATACTAACAAATCAGAAGCTAACTTAACTTTCAAATTCTGAATTATCAAATTTAAAGTTTCAAAATGGATCATGTTGGATATCATCACCTCCTGTTGAAATATTAGTCTACTCCCATGAAACTAACAATGTTAAAAAAAGATATAAATTTTCAAAGACAAAGGAAAAATTCTAATTGTCAGTATAAATCCAGGGCAGACACAGGATAAAGGAGGCTAAGATGACAGTGCAGAATGTCAGAGAGAAAGGATATTCCAGAGCTCAGAATGTCATGGATATTTTTGGAAAAAGTAAACTATTAAGCAAAAACAATAATTCTTAACAGTCAAGTCAGTTTTTGCTAAGTTATTGGTGGGTGTCCAGTACTACATGATAAACTTGTTGCAGAGATATAATAGAAGATATGCATCCCTACTTTCTGGAGCATTACAGAATATATCAAATATGACAATAAGTGCAAAAAAATTTAGAAAAATAAAAGGTAAGTGTGACACCAGACACCAGAGAAGGCTTTCAAGAGGAATTAGACCAAGGACTGGCCCAGGTGATGGAGGGCACTTTAACAGACAGAGTTAGAGGGAAGACATTCCAGGAAAGGGGCATGTATACATCAAGACAAACCCTTAAGTACTAACAATTGCTTCATGTAAGTAATTTTGGTTTTTCTAGTTAAATTATAATTTTTTTCAGTGCTATCTGGTGAGCTTAACATAATCCCCAATAATCCTGGTAAGAATTATTAAAGGGATTTAGGGAAGCAATTTGTGAGCACTTAGAAAAGGAGGTGGTGATCCCTGGAATCCAGCATGCGACAGCAAGAACAAGATATGCCAAGTAGCCTCATCCAATTTAAGTAAGTATGGTGCCCTAATAAAAGGAAGGCTATAAGCAGAGTGCATATTAATTTCTGTAAGGTATTTGACAAAATCTCATTTGTGATGTTCTTTTAAAAAAGATGGGGAAATACCAACTGATGTATGATTTGTCAGTTTGATATAATAGTTAAAGAACTATATCAAATAAACATTGGAGCAACATTAGTTTCAAGAGAGAAATTGTACTTGGAGCAAGAAATAGAACCTATTCTAATAAATTCTCATCTGGTTACTAAAGAGTCACTGTTGGCTCTAGAACTTTTTTCAAGTAATTTAAGGGTTTTCCCCCTTAATTTAAATATAATAATGGCAATGTGTCCCTTGCCACCTCCTTTGCCCCAACACAGAAATTTCTGAATCCTTTTATATACTGATCTCTTGGTCAGAAGCAAGGTTTAACCTTCTCTCTCCTTTCCACTATATTTTGTTCATTGAAATTTATTATTCCAATTTATATATTGAAATTGTTTCAGATAGTTGGATGGAGGGTGGTCCACAGATCACAGGTGCATGAAAGGGTCATACTCAAGGCTGCTTAGGTGGCTCGATGGAAAACGGAGAGCCCTCCTTTCCCTTCCCTGTATAGGGTCCCTCTACTTCTTTCCTATACTCCAAGTTGCCCCTCTGTCCCTTCCTCTCCCCATTCTTATCAGTAAGTTATATCTGAAACTCCTCTCTTGCAGAGCTTTTTTAAACTGGAGAGGAGAAAAATGATCCTCAGAGTACCTGCAAGAGAGCAGAACAGTAGGGATGTACACAGAAAACACAAGCACTAATATTTTGAGATGTCTATCTTACATTCATGATAAAATTGATTAATTGTAGAAAAGTGAGATGATCATAAACATGTCATTTATAAAAATAATCCCATAAAAATAATTATAACCCATAAAAAGGCACTTTTGACATTTATGCATTTACCCTTCCAGAATTTTACTTATGTGTATGTACATCAATAACGTTATTTTAAAAATGAGTCAAGTTTTTATAACCTGCTTTTTTTTTACTTGATGTTTGTAGAGATCATTAACATGGCCATTGATTATTTGTAGCTCTATCCATCAAGAAGAAGAATCTATGTCCTCATCTCTTGGATCTGGGCAGGTCATGTGACCTACTTTGACCTGTAGAACATGGTAAAAATGACAATGTGTGAGTTTTGGAGCTTCAAAAACCTGAGGCTCTCCAATCAATAGCACCAACTGCCATTCAGGTGAGTGAGGCTAGCTTGGGCTACCTGGCTCTGATTAAAGCCATCAGATAACTACAGCTGTATAAGTGATCTCAGATGAGACAAGCAAAATCCCTCAGATTCTGACCCACAGTATAATGAGAAATAAATTGTTTCTGATTTAAGCCACTAAGTTTTGGGACATTTGTTATGCAGCAAGAAATAGCTGAAACAACCTTTTAAAATGAACATAATTTCTGTCAACTGATACATTTATGCAGTATCTTAATGGCATTATATTAATAATATTCTATCATATGGACATAACAAAATGTACTTAGCCAATTCATTTTTAGACATTTAATCCATTATAACTTTCAACTGTTATAAATTACTCTCCTTTTTCTACACAAAGTATCTGTAGTCATGGCTTTATATACATAAACTTTTAGAAGTAAGACTATTAAGGCAAAATATTAGCATGGTTTTGGTTTATACTGCTAAATTGTTACAGCATTTTTAAAGTATCATTCATAAATTATGTGATTGGCAGAACAGAAGGTAAATAACCTTAAGAAGAGATGACTTCAAAGGATTTGAGAGCAGTATTCAAATATTGAAGAACTGTAGCATATATGAATGTTTGATATAGTCTCTGTAAATCTAAGAGGTAAAAATATGTCTCAATATAGAGAAATAATATAATAATATAGCTATTGAAAATGTACTTTTCAGAGAAGAGGACTCTCTATTACTAGAAGCATTTAGGTATTAATCATTGTCTCCAGGGGTACCATAATGAGTTTAGGAACCAGATCTGTGCCTTCCCCCTGCCAGTGACCATCTCTCTCAATGTCGGTGTTAGACAGTGATGAATCTCATCTAAACATAAGCTAGGCGTTCAGAATGATAGACACTAAAATGCTACTCAACTCAATACTCAGTCATCCTAAGGTCACCTGCATCTTTCCAGGATTCCTTTAGAATAAATGCCAAAATCTAACACGAGCCTCAGTGAGGACTTTCCAAGAGAAACATTTCCTCTACATGAAAGGGACAATAAGGTCAAAATCTGGAGAAAAGTAGAGAAGATAGAGATATGCAAAGAGAGAGTTTTAACAGCAATCAAATATTCAAATGTAGTCTACTAGAACTTAACGGCATTTCCCTCAACTCTATGATCTACCCCAATATTTTTCAGATAAATTCCCTGGTTGAAATAACACTGCTTTGAATTTCTACTTACAACCAAGAATCTTAGCTAATGCAATCCTTTGCATCAAGAAATTTATAAATTAATTATAACTGCTGGGCAAACACTATATGGAACGTTTGCTGTTGATAATCTTGTTAAAGACTGTGGGAAGCATGTGACAATTTTTGACACATTAGTGATAGTTGCTTGACCTAAGATATGAAATTCAAATATACCTTACTGGAAATTGCCAAAATTTTTGTCACCACAGTGATAGGGTCTTCCTTGTGGTAAAAAATTGTTAGTTTTATATTAAATAGTACAGTCTTGGAAAAGCTACCAAAAATGCAGACTCAGATTCGTCAAGCTCCAGCCAAAATGGGGCTGGACCACAGTTACCATAGACATTCTACACTGGAAGTTTCCAGTACTGGTGAAGCAATCATTTATCACCTTAAACCACTTCCTTCTCTTTTCCCTTTATACTTTATAGCTACTGCTACCCAGTTCCTCCTATCTTCCTATTCTTAGCATTTCACTGTTGTGTGATCAGATTAAGGGTTGTCAACTGATGACTTTTAGGCTTTAGTGATGAGCATGGAGGAGGGGGTTAACAGCCTTTTGTTGTACCTCAGAGAGAGAGTCCATAAAATAAACACATTGTGTTATTTCACATTGTATTATTAACTTCATGCTCCCTAAAGTTGGCAACCCTTTGTTAATGTGGCTAACAGTCTGCAGTATAGTTTCAATAGAAAAATATTCTTCTAAATGAGTCCTTCTTGATACTCAGGATACAAGCCTCCAAAGGCAGTGAAGCTAAGATCCAATTTAGATCTCCCAAAATAGACCTACCCAGTCTAATCATGGTAAACCACAAACTGTTAGGGCTCTGAACAGTCAGGGATCAGAAAACAAAACACAGTGATAGTAATCTTTCTACACTTTACTCTTTTTCCCTCAGAGGCCAAAATTTTATCCTGACCCAGCAGCTGAGTTAAATTAGCAGGGAAGGTTAAAAAGAGGTCAGATTAGAAGCAAACAAGGTGATACAAAGTGAAGTATATGTGTGTGAACTGAAAAAACACCTGAGGAGTAAATTTATTTGCAAATGGAAAAATGTATTACTTTTTGATACACATGAACCATTTAGATATTTATACCACTTATTGACAAATTCTTTGGAGTACTCGGCCCAAAGAAAAGAGAAAAAGCTCTGGCGGAGAATTCATGTCCTCTGGTCCCATCTCTCTCTCTCCTCTCAAGGATTATCAATGGCAAAGTAAATATCTCCATGAAGAGATATTTATATCCATAAGTCAGCAACTTTCAGAGTATAAAAAATTGTCTATAAACCATCTTTTCCCAAAATATGTTATATGGAATGCTAGTCTCAAGAAATAATTTATGGAAAATAAGAGATGGAGGGATTTGTTTTCCAAAAAGTTTGGGCAACACAGCATATAGAGTATATATAGAGATAGATCCCTAGCCAGTGATAACCTATGTATAAAAAGCTTTGAGAAACTCTGCTTTAAAGAAACATGTTTAACTATATTTATGTCAGTATAACCCAAATGTCCATGCTTATCCTGTGAAACATTTTTTAATGTATTAATAATATTTTAAATAGTGTTTTCAAAGTACGTTCTGGGAAATTCTATCCAAAAGCTTCCATATATGAAGGCTTCTGAAATAAAAGAGCATTTGTGCCTATGCTGCTTTTCCCAAATTCTCAGTAAAGCACCTATGAAGACCAAAAAGGTGGAAATTCACATCATCATACAAATTAGGATTGGTAGTCAATTTAATGTGAGAATCTATCTGGGTGAATTGCCCATTACCCACTATAAGCCTCATAGATTTTTAAATGTCATGCTATGCCAATCCATAAGCTCACCTTCTGCCCATAGGCCAGAAACTCAGGGTCTGTACTAATCAGGAAATTTACCAACCATCTACTGCTGCAGCTTTTCAAGTTATACAGAATTGTGCCCGCAATCCTAATCAATATTTCTCTTTATATATCCAGGAGGAGATAGATCTCCCAGAAAACTGGTTGTAAAAGACAAAGAAACGATTAAAAGGTGCATTTGGCATTATAGGACATATTTTTCTTACGAAAAACTTAGTAGGTAGGGAATGAATATCAAAAGATGCTTTGAAAAAGTGGGAACCAAAGATTATCATTTTCATATTGAGTGTCCAATTCAGGCAGCTGTCAGCATCATAGGCCAGCAGAACCACAAGAAATTAAAACCTGCTAGATACTGGAAGTTGAGCTATGAAGCACACCCAACTGAAGATCTAGAAGGGGATTTGATCACCATCAGTGTAGTCAGAAAAGCCAAGAACACCACATCCCTCAGATGTGGGTCTACCTGCCTCTCCCCGAATCCCTAATGAACACCACCACCATTTGAGCACCATAGTGTTAATCAGTCAGTA